>OY811981.1:8352963-8367963 GCA_963681505.1 Eunapius fragilis | reverse complement strand
TCCTCCCACCCTCCCTCCTCTCCTCCCACCCTCCCTCCTCTCCTCCCACCCTCCTCTCCTCTCACCCACCCTCCTCTCCTCCCACCCTCCCTCCTCTCCTCCCACCCTCCCTCCTCTCCTCTCACCCTCCCTCCTCTCCTCTCACCCTCCCTCCTCTCCTCCCACCCTCCTTCCTCTCCTCTCATATCAGACTTGCATGCTACGTGGGTTGCTGCTCAGGTTGGTGAAAGACCTAGAAGGAAACGACTGCTTCAAGGACATGACTGCCTATGTATGCAAGGTATTTAACACACAACACACACACAACACACACACACACACACACACAACACACACACACACACATTGCTCCTCTTGACCTGTCAACCATTAATTGGAGCATGTGGTGCTACTGCTCTGTATGGTATGCTCCCACCTCCCATCCCTGCTCTTCCCCTCACCTCCCCCCCAGCTTCCATCCCTGCTCTTCCCCTCACCTCCCCCCCAGCTTCCATCCCTGCTCTTCCCCTCACCACCCCCATCCTTGCTCTTCCACTCACCTCCCCACCATCCCTGCTCTTCCCCTCACCTCCCCACCATCCCTGCTCTTCCCTCACCTCCCCACCATCCCTGCTCTTCCCCTCACCTCCCCACCATCCCTGCTCTTCCCCTCACCTCCACCCTCCTCCAAGTCATCATATTTACATGCGTTTTTATGTACACACATAGCATAACCCTTTAACCCTTTAGGTACTAGGAAATAGTGAGCCAGGTCAAAGTCCTGATTCAGATGATAAAGAACCAGAAGTATGTGTGTGTGTGTATGTGCTGTGTGGGTATGTGTATGTGCTGTGTGGGTACATGTGTATGTGCTATGTGGGTATGTGTATGTGCTGTGTGGGTATGTGTGTATTGGTTGTTTACATTGTATTGTTTCCCCCCCCCCCCCCCCCCCTCCCCCCCCCAAGGCAATGTGGAAGCTAAGGTGCACAGGTATGTATGCGTCCACTGTGTGTGACCCCTTTGGTACATGTGTGTGACCCCTTTGGTACACCTGTGTGACCCCTTTGGTACACCTGTGTGATCCATTTGGTACACCTGTGTGACCCCTTTGATACATTGACCTCTTGGATATGTAGGTGTGACCTCTTTGGTACATGTGTGTGTGTGTGTGTGTGTGTGTGTGTGTGTGTGTGTGTGTGTGTGTGTGTGTGTGTGTGTGTGTGTGTGTGTGTGTGTGTGTGTGTGTGTGTGTGTGTCCTTTTACACCTGTAGTGACAAGAATTACCAAGACATCTTTGGAAGGTGAGATAATTTGTACCGTTGGAGTGCATATTTGGCATGGCTATGAGTTTGTTATGTGTGTATGTGTGTGTGTGTGTGAGTGAATGTGTACATGTGTCAGTGTGTGTGTGTGTGTGGTATGTGAATGATGGTACCCATTAGGGTTCTGTTTTCTCAATGATTGCCATCATGATCACTCAATTGTAATGATTGGCCAAGCGTAGGTGTGAAGACTGTTGGAATGTCACCATTGGGGGTGGGGGGGGGGTGGGATACACCATCAGTGGTCACATCAGATTTGTGTGTGTGTGTGTGTGTGTGTGTGTGTGTGTGTGTGTGTGTGTGTATGTGTGTGTGTGTGCATGTGTGTGTATGTGTGCATGTGTGTGTAGGTGTACATGTGTCTCCAACAAGGTCCAGTGTTCTCACAAACCACACAGGGAAGAACAGCAATGTGTACTGTGTGGCCGGACTGCTTCACGAGAAGCACAAGGACACCAGCTCTGTCATGAGTGGTGACCTCAGGGACTGGTACAGACGCAAGCTGCTTGGAGACATAGCCACCACCTCCACCTGCTCCATTGGGGAGGATACCCCTCTGAATGAAACAATTGACTTGTGAGTCAGGGAGTCAGGCAATGTGTGCTATTTCTCCAACCCCCCCCCCACCCCACCCCACCATACCACGCCCACTAAGCCACTCCCCCTCATTGTTTGCCATAGGCCTGTGAGTGAGCTGCCTCACAAACTGCTGACGGTGGAGGTGTGGCAAGCCAAGAAGGATGGAACTCAAGCCAAGAAGGACGGAACTAAGAGAAGATCGTGAGTTCAATGGAAACAGAAAGGGGGTGCGGTGTTGGCCCAGAGGGGTGTGGTTTTGGTCCAGAGGGGGTGCGGTGTTGGTCCAGAGGGGGTGTGGTGTTGGTCCAGAGGGGTGTGGCTTTGGTCCAGAGGGGGTGCGGTGTTGGTCCAGAGGGGGTGTGGTGTTGGTCCAGAGGGGTGTGGTGTTGGTCCAGAGGGGGTGTGGTGTTGGTCCAGAGGGGTGTGGTTTTGGTCCAGAGGGGATGGGGTGTTGGTCCAGAGGGGTGATGCTGGGGTGTGAAGTATAGGACATGTTTGAAGCTAATAATTAGTTCATGGTATGAGGATTGTGCATGTGTGAGGTGTGCAGATGTGTGAAGGTGTGTGACTGGATGTGTGATGTGTGTGGATGTGTGAAGGTGTGTGACTGGATGTGTGAGGTGTGTGACTGGATGTGTGATGTGTGTGGATGTGTGAAGGTGTGTGACTGGATGTGTGAGGTGTGTGACTGGATATGTGAGGATATGTGAGGTGTGGGTGCTGCACAGTTAAACGGAAGGCTCTTTTAGTAATTAGGTCCTAGTTAATAGTTAATTTGATCACTGCTTTTTAATTTCAACTGTTTCATAGTTATCCTATGGAGAACTACAAGGGTACCATGGCTCATGTTACCTTGTTTCCATCTGTCATAGCAGTCTCCTAGCATTGCTCAAGACATCTGATAAGTTTGTGGGTCGTCTGTTGCATCCTTTCGAAAAAATACCACTTGAATATGAGAGTGTCACGGAGACCATCCATTCTCACTCTCTTAAGTCCGAGAGAGGTGATTTGTCACTGCAGATGTGCCTTGTGAGAAACAAGGTAACTATACGTATGCAATTTTAGTGCATGTGTGTGCGTCTGCGTGTGTGCACGTGTGTGTGCATATGTGTGCATGTGTGTGTGCGTGCATATGTGTGCATGTGCGTGTGCGTGCATATGTGTGCATGTGTGTGTGCGTGCCTATGTGTGCATGTGGCTGCTCATCTGAGGACTAGCTTACAATTTTATGGATCGATCTAATTAATGGTAGCTTTTATAGCTAGCCTCCTCCTACAAAAAGTGATTTGTAATTTTTATTTTTTATTTTTTTATTTTTTGCAGGCTGAAGGTAAGGCCCTAGACCCCACAGCTGCTCTCAATGGCTACAGGACACTGTTTAGGGCCATAGTAAAGTACGAGAGCCGTAAGGTATGGTCGAGTGCGTGGAAGGTGTGGTCGAGTGCGTGGAGGGTGTGGCCTGAACCAACAACAGTCTCTCTTATTTTGTTTACCAGAACCAGGTAGATGGCAGGTCCCCAGGCCCTACCAAGAGGTGGTCAGCTGAGTTGAGTGCCCAGGCCAAACAACTCCTCCTCTCTTACGCCACCTGGAACAGTATGAGTGTGTTACAGAGAGCAGCCATGTAAGTGAGGTGTATGAAAGGCAATATATATATATATATATATGGAGTGGGAGGGCAATATATGGAGTGGGAGGGCAATAAATGGAGTGAGAGGGCAATATATGGAGTGGGAGGGCAATAAATGGAGTGAGAGGGCAATATATGGAGTGAGAGGGCAATATATGGGGTGGGAGTTATATGGAGTAGGAGCGCAATATATGGAGTGAGCAGACAAGCACTTTCCAACCTTGGAGGATTGTTGGGGTGAAGTCATGCGTTAAGTTTCCCCCCCTCTCTGCCCACAGTCAACTAAGTGTTCTGCTTCAGTACCACAAGCATCATGGCGTGGAGATGGATGCATGTACTTGTCTCATGGGGATGATGCAGGAGCACTCAAGGACAAGGGAGCGTATCGTGTCAGACATGGATTCCCCCATCTCCCTCGGCACTGGCAGCAGCTGTAATAGTCCCTTTGACTCTCCCACCTGGGACATGAGTCCCCAGGACTGCGGTCCCTCCGTTCAGTGGCCAACCGAGCTCCAGGCACAGCTGGCTGAGTTGGGAGTGGACCTGCAGGATACCTTGGGACGCCATCTTGTCTTGCTGGAGGACAACCTGACCACGGTGGAACAGCTGAGAAGGCGTGTTGTGTAAGTGTGTCATAAGGGCTGGTGAGGGGGATAGTGATAGGATGACCTGTGGAGGGGTTGGTGAGTGATGGGGGTGACCTGTGGAGGGGTTGGTGAGTGATGGGGGTGACATGTGGAGGGGTTGGGGAGGGGGATAGTGATGGGATGACCTGTGGAGGGGCTGGTGATGGGGGCTAGTGATGGGGGTGACCTGTGGAGGGGTTGGTGAGTGATGGGGGTGACCTGTGGAGGGGTTGGGGAGGGGGATAGTGATGGGATGACCTGTGGAGGGGCTGGTGATGGGGCTAGTGAAGGGGTGACCTGTGGAGGGGTTGATGAGTGATGGGGGTGACCTGGGAGGGGTTGGGGAGGGGGATAGTGATGGGATGACCTGTGGAGGGGCTGGTGATGGGGCTAGTGATGGGGTGACCTGTGGAGGGGTTGATGAGTGATGGGGTGACATGTGGAGGGGTTGGTGAGGGGGATAGTAATGGGATGACCTGTGGAGGGGCTGGTGATGGGGGCTAGTGAAGGGGGCTAGTGATGGGGTGACCTGTGGAGGGGTTGGTGAGTGTTGGGGGTGACCTGTGGAAGGGGCTGGTGATTGGTAACCTGTGGATGGGTGGAGGTGGCTGGTCAGGTTTGTTTATCTCTATATAGGGCACTGCAGAGGCTGTATGACATAAGACCTCCCGTGGGCATGTTGCATGAAGATGGAAGGACATTCCAGAAGACCTTGGAATGCTGTGTTCAGGTAACCAAATTAATCCATCCCAATTGGTTTTTAACCTTCACCCTTCTAATTCCAGGGGGCAATTAAAAACTGGTTTGGCAATTGTTCTGCTCAATTGGCATTGCCAAAAGTGGTATGTGTACAAGTGCTAATGGTACAAGCCACCATATCCACCAGTGTTATAAGCCACCACATGCACCAGTGTTAGAAGCCACCGCATGCACCAGTGTTACAAGCCACCACATGCACCAGTGTTAGAAGCTACCACATGCACCAGTGTTACAAGCCACCACATGCACCAGTGTTAGAAGCTACCACATGCACCAGTGTTACAAGCCACCATCTGCACCAGTGTTAGAAGCTACCATATCCACCAGTGTTAGAAGCCACCACATGCACCAGTGGTACAAGCCGCCATTACAAGCCTATATATGCATGCACACATGTGAAATATACATGCGTATAATGTGCGTTGCACATATGTAACACATGTACATAACGTATGTAATACATGTACGGAACATATGTAATACATGTACATAACGTATGTAATACATGTACGGAACATATGTAATACATGTACGGAACATGTAGCAAGCAATATTTTCACTTAGCTGATTATGTAAACACAGTGAAAACGATTTGCCATGCACACACTCCATTACACACACATGCACACACCACTCCATTTCGCTCTGTGATGATTGGATCATTTCAGGGACGACAGGAAAAGGCTCGGATGTTTTGTGCCCTCTGTGATGCTTGTAATGAAATGTGTAGCACCATTCAGAAGGACCTCATACCGATATTCAACTTGTAAGTTGATTCATTTTACCCCAGAGTCTTCACTCTCCCCTGCACACACATCTGTACATGCACTGCAACGCATACTCACACATCAACACATACACGTACATGCATACACATACCTGCACATACACATATACACATGTACACTCGTACACACCTCCACATATAGAGGCAGCTTTGACTACATGTTAGTGTTTCTTGAATTTGTAGACAAAGAGGTTAGTACTGATGTTTTGGGAGGGTGAGAAGGTGCCTTTGGGAGGGTGAGGCCTTTGGAGGGTGAGAAGGTGCCTTTGGGAGGGTGAGAAGGTGCCTTTGGGAGGGTGAGAAGGTGCCTTTGGGAGGGTGAGAAGGTGCCTTTGGGAGGGTGAGGTGCCTTTGGGAGGGTGAGAAGGTGCCTTTGGGAGGGTGAGAAGGTGCCTTTGGGAGGGTGAGAAGGTGCCTGTTATCAATGGGGGGCGGGGAGAGGTAGAGGTGTGCTTAGCTTTATGTTCTTGTGGTTCATGCACACAGCTGAAAGAACTCTGCAAGGACTTCCTCTCTTCCTCGTACGCTCCAGGGGATGACGCCACTGCTACGAGCATCATATCCTACCGTGCTTACCTCACGTGCAGGAAGATAGGGGCTTTTGGCACCACCCAGGGGTAACTACTAATCCTTATGTACTTTCAAGGCGGCTCTTATTATTACCCTTCTGTTGACTTGATTTGACAGTTACAAGGATAAGGTGGATATAGCGCTGCACAGTCACCAGTGGTTTGAGCCAGATATTTCAAATTGGCTTGTGGCAGCAGATACTTTGTGCAAGGAGCGGATCAACAAGGCAATTGAGGCAGATGAGGTATATCTTTCCCTTCTTCCTGTTACTTCTCCTCCATCACCTTTTCTCTCCTTCACTTCCCTCTCTCCTCCATCACCTCCCTCTCCTCCATCACTTCCCCTCTCCTCCATCACTCACCCTCTCTCCATCACCTCCCTCTCCTCCATCACCTCCCTCTCCTCCATCACCTCCCTCTCCTCCATCACCTCCCTCTCCTCCATCACCTCCCTCTCCTCCATCACCTCCCTCTCCTCCTTCACCTCCCTCTCCTCCATCACCTCCCTCTCCTCCATCACCTCCCTCTCCTCCTTCACCTCCCCTCTACTCTATCACCTCCCTTCTCCATCACCCCTCCTCCTTCACCTCCCCTCTCCTCCATCACCTCCCTCTCCTCCATCACCTCCCTCTCCTCCATCACCTCCCTCTCCTCCATCACCTCCCTCTCCTCCATCACCTCCCCTCTACTCTATCACCTCCCTTCTCCATCACCCCTCCTCCTTCACCTCCCCTCTCCTCCATCACCTCCCTCTCCATCACCTCCCCTCTCCTCCATCACCTCCCCTCTCCTCCATCACCTCCCCTCTCCTCCTTCACCTCCCCTCTCACTTCCCCTCTCCTATGGCTTGTGTGTAACCCTCTTCTTTGTAGGTTGTGAATGATGCAGATGAAGCTAAGCATTCTTCCTCTGCTGGGAAAGTTACTGTGTGTCTTATGCAAATGGTGTCATTTTGGAAGAACCTCGACTGGCCTGACTATGAAATGGCCTATGGCTTCATACTCCAAATGTTTGAAGTGAGTTTGTCTTCCCCCACCCCCCCCCCCCCTTCCCCTTCTCCCCACCCCCACCCCCTGGGTGTTTATACATTTGATCATGTGGGGGGGGGGGGGTGTCATGTGACCGTGGGGCTCCAGGTCATATGCACGTGAGGGGTCATGTGTAGGGAGCACATGTGATCCCCACATATGCATATGACCCCTCACATGTGATCCTATTATTACACGTAGAGAAAGCATGAGTCCATGTGTGTATGTGTGTGTGTGTGTGTGTGTGTGTGTGTGTGTGTGCTTGCACACATTAGACATATATGCACAGGTGTATCCTTGTGAGATTTTTGCATCATTCTGGGCTCTTTTCATCATCAGAGAATGTGCAGCTGTGTGCATTATTACGTCAAGAAGGTGTACAACAGGCTCACTGATAAGGACCTACATGACTCTTCTGGGAAGTTCTTTGCCTCAGATAAGGTATGTACAAAAGAAAGGGATGAGAGAGGGGGGGGGGGGGGGGGAGGGGGAGGGGTATTTCCGGGGAAGGATTAGGACAGATAAAGATGAATGTTTGAATGTTTGTCGAAGGGGGGATTGGGGAGAGGGGTGTGTGGGGGAGGAATGATGGAAGGTGTTTGAGTGAGTGTTTGATTGGAGAAGGTGTGAGTGGTGAGAAACTTCACCTGTAACTTGATTTTATTTTTGCAATGGCAAACAGCTGTGTGTCGTCCTCAATAACATCTCCCACGTAAAGAAGCAGCTGGATGTGGTTTGCCAGAAGCTTGATGTGAGAAACCTCTGTGACAAGTTGGATCCTGCAAGAGGGAGGGAAGCAGAGGAGAACTTCAACAAGCTGAAGCAGAGCACCAGGTCAGACATTGAGATGAAGTTACTCAACACTGCAAGACACCTTAGCGACAAATTGAAACCAGAGATTAGAAAGCTTATCTGTGCCTGGACAAAGGTTCCGGGAAGTACCTGTAGTACGGAGGTGAGCTATGGGTCTGCAAGCTGCTCAGTGCAATCATGATGTCATACATGTGTACGTGTATAGGTGTTTGCTCCACTCCAAAACTACATTGCTGATAACCTCCAAACTCTTGGGGACTACCTCTTGGATGATGTGTTCCAGCTGTAAGCTGAAGGGTCACGTGTGGTGGGCGAGGTTACCTTGGCTGGTGGGGATGGGGAAGAGGGGAGAGGGAGGGGGATGGGAGAGGGAGGGGATGAGAGAGGGAATGGGAGGGAGGGATGGGGAAGAGGGGAGGGATGGGGAGAGGAAGGGGGATGGCAGTGTATCATTTTAAAGCTTGAGTTTTTTTTTACCCCTTCCCCTGCCCATATCTCTCGTGTGCAGTGTTCTTGCCAGCATTTGGAGTGTGGCTGTGGACTGTGGTCTGAATGCCTTGTACAAGAATCCGACCATCCATCACCAGTTGAGTCACACACTCCCTCACATGAAGCAGCTTTTCTCTGCTGAAGGAAATGGACTGAATGAGGAAACCCTCAATGCTATACCACAGTACAAGGTAACATCTTGTTGTGTGTGTGGGGGGGAATCCCTGCAATCATGGTTTCACTGTTGGTGGTCATGTGACCACAGCTGCTGTCACATGGCCACCTGATGTGGGTCATGTGATCTCACAGATGCTGTCACATATGGCCACCTGCTGTTGTCATGCATATGACCATCTGGTGATACATTGACACCACTCCCCATCTCCCTCCCACCTTCCCCTCTTTCCCCCCCCCTCCCCCCAACGAAGGTCCTCGTTATGGAGTTGGAGTTAAGACAGCTCTCCACCAGGGACCTCATCCTCAGGTGTTGTGCAGATCTGGCAGAGCAGCAGGCAAAGGCTGTGGGCTCCCCTGAGCACAGGTTTGGGGAGCTGACCTTTAGTGTGGCATACCTCAGATCACACTCAGCCGTGGTCACGACTGTTGAACGGACCAAGGACCTGAGCAAGGATGGTACGTTGTCCTTATGGGTGTGGCTTTGGTGACGATTTTAAATGCCTTCCTTGTCTTCTCCAGAGCATCCTGGTGGTGTACAGGTTGAAGTGTGGCTTCTCCCACAGCTGGTATTCCAAGGATGTGCCAACGAGCACTATGTGTCAGAAGTGAAGTCATTGGCAGATCCTGTCTACAACAAACGATTTGCACTGTATGTTTAGCTGGTCATACCTTTGCCCTGATATGGAACAATGTATCTCCCCCCCCCCCACCCCAATCAATTTTCAGACCTGCTACAGAAATGGACATAATAACAGATGGGTCCATTTTGATGCTTGGAGTATTATACAATGGCAAGCCACAAGATGCAGCCAGTGTGTGCAGAGTGTGCGTAGTTTCCTGCAAGGATGTACCGATTTTGGAGGAGCAACCAGCGAACTGTAACCCCACCAGCTTGCCCTTGTTTGTGATTCAGTACGCTAGCAAGGGACCACTGAGGGAGCTGGCTTACAGGCATGAAACTAAGGACACAGAGGCATCACAATTCTACCAATACTTGACGCAAACCCTCCAGGTTTCAGTTTCAATTCCACAATGACAACAGGCTTTTCTTTTTCTTATCTATTTCCCTATTTTCGATGTTTGTAGACAGCTGTGTTCTTGTGTTGAGTGTGTATGTGTGCGTCTTTTTGTGTACTGTTTTCTATCATACCTTCCTACTGTGTGTAGGGATCACTTTGAACAAGGTACTCCAAACATAACAGCATGTTGCACAACTTAATTGTCCCAATTTCCACTACACATAGCACACGGCACACTCACAAAGCACATAGCACACTCACAAAGCACAGCACACTCACAAAGCACAAAGCACATAGCACACTCACAAAGCACACGGCACACTCACAAAGCAAATAGCACACTCACAAAGCACACAAAGGCATTGCCAACTGATAATTCCTATCACTTCAACTGTTAGACAAAACAATTGATATGCAAACACACACAAGACACACAGGTAGGTCCACAAACATCTCCAAGCCAATACCCCCATGCATCACACTCCTAAATATACATTGCATCACGCGTTGCTGTGTAGAGTCTGGACAGCACACCAGGTCCTGTTGGTGTCTGGTACTTTTTGTTAAGCAGCTTCACAAAGTCAGTGGAGTCATGGTCATATTCCACCTGGTTACGCAGGTTCAGTTCCCTGAAGCACCTCGAGTCTGCAATTTGGAACAGAGGCAGGGTCAGGTTCCTCCTCTGGGGAGCAGTCCTGTCCAGCACCGAGGGGGCTTCGTCCAGCAGCTGAGGTATCTCTTTGCACAATACGACACAGATTCCAACAAACGTGTTCTCTCTTATGATGTCGTGATCAAAGATGGTCAGGACGAGGATGGCACCTTCCCTTCCTATTTCCTTAGCTGGTCTAGAAGGAGGGGGAAAGGAGGCAGGTAAGGAGAGAGGAGAGGGGAGGGGAGGAATGGTGTAGAAGCAATGGCAGGCAGTAAATATGCAGTGGTTATTGTAACATACAACAGAAACTCCTGTCCAAAGGTTGGGTTGACAGTCTGCTTCTGAGTGTGTGTCCTGTGAGTCTTCTTACTGCTCTCAGGGAAATACGATACCGGCAGAAGTGTCACTTCAACAAGTGGATCCAAGGTGCCGCCTGCCCATAACACAATACTTATCAAATATGGCATTGCTCCAAGTGATGTTTAAAAATCATTGTGCAAAAGGCGATAAATTAGTACTCCGACAAAACTGGCCAATTGCATTACACATTTCCTAATGTAGTAGTGGAATGTATGGCTTTACAAACTCAAACCAACGTCATCCCAATGAAAAAATTCCATGCACATGCGGGGGAGGGGGGGGGGGGGGGGGGGCAAAGAAATCTGAACGGACCCCATTGTCCAGTACTGTAGAGCTTGAAGAGAGAATTACTAATCTGCTTTTAAAATAAAAATCAAAAAAGATACGAGGGATTTTAAAAAGTGGGCATAGGTGGTACCATCCTACGCCCCTTACATTTTTCTTGGATCAATTCCTCGCAGTGAAAGGACCCAAGTACAACTTAAAACCCTTGCTAAAACCTTGAGCATGTTTTAACCGGTAATTAAACCTACCACACGTATCTCTGGAACGGCCGGGTTAAAACATTAACTACATTGCTCTAGGTTTTAGCGAGGGTCTACAGATTGTACTTGGGTGCTAATGAGTTACTTTCACCGCGAGGAATCGATTGGTGTGATTCCCACATGAATCTGAAGTGAAACAAAAAAGATACGAAAATGCGGTAAAATGTAAAGGGCATAGGGTGGTACCCCGTATGCCCTCTTTTTAAAATCCCTCGTATCTTTTTTTCCCTCTTAAGTCAGATTTTTATTTTAAAAGCAGATTCGTAATCCTCTCTTCAAGCTCTACAGTATTAGACGATGGGGTCCATACAGATTTCTTTGCCTCCCCCCACCCCCCCCCCCCCAATACAAATGTATTATTATTAAAAACCTTCACACATGTATAAGGATCTGAAGTTGATTTAGACTGGTTTAATAATTTTGTGTTTGAATGCAAGTCCTCAGATGAGACAACATACAGTAGTTGAATACCATAGGCAACTAGGAGTGTATCAGTGATGTACAGTAGTTGAATACCATAGGCGACCAGGAGCGTATCAGTGATGTACAGTGGTTGAATACCATAGGCGACCAGGAGTGTGTATCAGTGATTTCTTATAATTGGTGATAATTAATTAACAATAAACTAAGGTATAAAATATCCCTCCTTAATTCTCCAGCGCCTTTCAGTGGTAGCTCAAAGGGGCAGTGCAGCCTCTCTCTTAGGGACACTAATTCTGCTCCGTCTAGTGACTTTTAGGAGATTTTGTTCTAAGGATTTATAGCTAAGTATTACTGTTGTTCTAATAACTACATTTAGTTGCACCCAATGAATTAAAAATTATTATTCTAATGAATTTATAAGGTCAAATCAGTTAATTAAAATCAAGCCAGTGAAATCAAGATATAAATAGGCTTTATATAAATGTATTTGTGCATGCACATAGAAGAACACAGAAGTGTGCAAACACACAGTGGAGACAAAACATAAATACTGTCTACCAGAGAACACAAAGGCTCAATAACACAGCAAGTTTCATTGTTAATTATCATATTTCCAATAGGTTCCCCACCTCATCAACTGTGGCTATTTCCAATAGGTCCCCACCTCAATAACTGTGGCTATTTCCAATAGGTCCCCACCTCAATAACTGTGGCTATTTCCAATAGGTCCCCACCTCATCAATTGTGGCTATTTACTTGCATTATTCAGTTCATTCTTTAGCAAAGGTTTTGGAATTGGCATGATTCAGTGTGTACTAAGGTCAAATGATAAGTGAAAGTATTTTGTGGTATTTACATGCACAAAGGTCAAATGATAAGTGAAAGTATTTTGTGGTATTTACATGTACAAAGGTCAAATGATAAGTGAAGGTATTTAAACACATATAGTGCACAAGTTAACTTTTATTAAGCATCGATAATATAAAAATAGGTTCATGTATAATGCCATTCCAAATGTGAAAATAATTTCCTGTCCGGACCTTTTTTTAGCTCTCCATGTGGGTGGGGGGGGGGCTATTATTTACTTTAAATCATATTATGCATGTGACTCACCATCAGCCCACCGTCGACATCTTTTATGTACAGCTTTAGTGTACATAATGTCTCCAATGTAATTTGTGCAAGAGATCACACCATTCATTAGGCATAATTGGAACTATAAATCAAATGCTGCTGTGTGTTAGTAAACCATGACTCTACCCCCCCGAGGGGTAGGGCATTCATGGGGAGGTGATTGGCATAGGGACACTAGGAGTTGAGGCAGACGCAAGATCTGCCCCAACATTGCATACCGTAATACGATTGTTCCAATGATTAGAACAATCAACAGACATAATGGTGACATTACGTGGGGGGTTTATAATTACACAGGTGGAAGATGGGAAACTCATATCTGCATCATTGGAAGGCTAACCCATTCCTTCACTCAGTGCTGTTTGATACATCAATAGCTTATGTTTTTAACCAAAGGTGGCACATTTAACGTTTTCCCTTCTCATTTCCATTCTGTGCTTGTGCACATTTTTATACCCTACTCTTTGACATTGCTGAAGGTAACTACCCACTGCCCCTTGGCCAAACACACCTTTCTTCCCTGTACCAGGGAGGTTGAATGCACGTCCCACAGTCACCTCAATGGCGGCCTTCTGGGTCAGGTAGCAGACACTGAGGGACAGGGTACCCAGCTTGCGCTCAGGGAGGCTGGCGGCTTTGGCCTGCTGCTCCGCCATGTCCACACAGCACCTCACGACAAGCTCATCAGAGTTGAGCCGTTTGACTTCCAGCTCACCCAGAATGGTCTGCAAAGTTATGGTGGGGTGCGATATTGGAGGTGGTGGTGTGGGTTGGACGTAAGGGAGTAGACGTATGTGTGTGAGGTGTGCAGGTGTCAGGGAGGGTGTGAGTGTTAGTGAGGAGTATGAATTGTGGGTGGGAGAGATGAGTTTGATGTTAGCGTATGTGAAAATGTAGGAGTGAAGGTGTATGTGGAGGTAGTGGTGATGGAGTGAAGGTGTAGTGTGGAGGTAGTGGTGATGGAGTGGTGTAGTGTGGAGTAGTGTATTGAAGTGTAGTGTGGAGTAGTGTAGTGAAGGTGTAGTGAGGAGGTAGTGTAGTGAAGGTGTAGTGTGGAGGAGGTAGTGTAGTGAAGGTGTAGTGTGGAGGTAGTGTAGTGAAGGTGTAGTGTGGAGGTAGTGGTGATGGAGTGGTGTAGTGTGGAGTAGTGTAATGAAGTGTAGTGTGGAGTAGTGTAGTGAAGGTGTAGTGTGGAGGGTAGTGTAGTGAAGGTGTAGTGTGGAGGAGGTAGTGTAGTGAAGGCGTGGTGTGGAGGAGGTAGTGTGGTGAAGGTGTAGTGTGGAGGAGGTAGTGTAGTGAAGGTGTAGTGTGGAGGGTAGTGTAGTGAAGGTGTAGTGTGGAGGAGGTAGTGTAGTGAAGGTGTAGTGTGGAGGAGGTAGTGTAGTGAAGGTATAGTGTGGAGGAGGTAGTGTAGTGAAGGTGTAGTGTGGAGGAGGTAGTGTAGTGAAGGTGTACATAGTGTGGAGGAGGTAGTGTAGTGAAGGTGTACATAGTGTGGAGGGTAGTGTAGTGAAGGTGTAGTGTGGAGGGTAGTGTAGTGAAGGTGTAGTGAGGAGGTAGTGTAGTGAAGGTGTAGTGTGGAGGTAGTGGTGATGGAGTGGTGTAGTGTGGAGTAGTGTATTGAAGTGTAGTGTGGAGTAGTGTAGTGAAGGTGTAGTGTGGAGGAGGTAGTGTAGTGAAGGTGTAGTGTGGAGGAGGTAGTGTAGTGAAGGTGTAGTGTGGAGGAGGTAGTGTAGTGAAGGTGTAGTGTGGAGGAGGTAGTGTAGTGAAGGTGTAGTGTGGAGGAGGTAGTGTAGTGAAGGTGTAGTGTGGAGGAGGTAGTGTAGTGAAGGTGTAATGTGGAGGAGGTAGTGTAGTGAAGGTGTAGTGTGGAGGGTAGTGTAGTGAAGGTGTAGTGTGAAGGAGGTAGTGTAGTGAAGGTGTAGTGTGGAGGAGGTAGTGTAGTGAAGGTGTAGTGTGGAGGAGGTAGTGTGGTGAAGGTGTAGTGTGGAGGAGGTAGTGTAGTGAAGGTGTAGTGTGGAGGAGGTAGTGTAGTGAAGGTGTAGTGTGGAGGAGGGCAGTGACACTTTACCTTGTACTGCTTTGGCTCTAGGTCCTTTTCA
>OY811981.1:8327963-8347963 GCA_963681505.1 Eunapius fragilis | reverse complement strand
TCCATAGCGATACCTTAGTTATGTTAGTCCATAGCGATACCTTAGTTATGTTAGTCCATAGCGATACCTTAGTTATGTTAGTCTACAGCGATACCTTAGTTATGTTAGTCCATAGTGATACCTTAGTTATGTTAGTCCATAGTGATACCTTAGTTATGTTAGTCCATAGTGATACCTTAGTTATGTTAGTCCATAGCGATACCTTAGTTATGTTAGTCCATAGTGATACCTTAGTTATGTTAGTCCATAGCGATACCTTAGTTATGTTAGTTCATAATGATACCTTAGTTATGTTAGTCCATAGCGATACCTTAGTTATGTTAGTCCATAGTGATACCTTAGTTATGTTAGTCCATAGTGATACCTTAGTTATGTTAGTCCCATATCCATGGTTGTACATTAGACCATAGCAATACCTTGGTTTGTACATTAGCCCATAGTGATACTGGTTTGTACATTAGCCCATAGTGATACTTTGGTTTGTACATTAGCCCATAGTGATACTTTGGTTTGTACATTAGCCCATAGCGATACCTTGGTTTGTACATTAGTCCATAGCGATACCTTGGTTTGTACATGTACATTAGCCCATAGAAATACCTTAGCTATCAATGGTCCACATGCTGGTCCATAGCATCAAAGAACACACATGCTCCTCCCTTCCCTCTCTCCAGCACACTTACACTGATGTACGGAGTGAGCATTCTCACAGTAAGGAGCTTAAACCACTGGTCCACTGCAGCCTGTTGTTAGGGTAAATGACTCATTACGTATCACCAAACATACTCACACAACACACCTCCACAGCATTTGCTACAACATTCCTATACAGCTTGCGATCTGCTGGTAGCTTGGATACGAAGCTTTCAAAGGCATACAGCTTCTTCAACATCCTAGAACATACAGGGGAAGGTTGAGAAAAGAAGAAATCTTAAACTGCGTATGTTCTGAGCTGCCTGGAGTGTAAATGGGTGTGTCAGATGGGGAGGTGGGAATGAGGGATAGGTGGAGGGTGTGGAAAGGGAAGGAAAGGGTGAGGGGAGGAGGAAAGAAGAGGAAGGAGGAAAGAGGGAGGGAGGGAGGGAAGGGAAGGAGGAAAGAGGGAGGGGAGGAAGGGAAGGGGAGGAGGAAAGAGGGAGGGAGGGAAGGGAGGAGGATAGAGGGAGGAAGGGAAGGGGAGGAGGAAAGAGGGAGGGATGGAAGGGGAGGAGGAAAGAGGGAAGGAGAGGAGGGAAGAGGGAGGAAGGGAAGGGGAGGAGGAAAGAGGGAGGGAGGGAAGGGAGGAGGATAGAGGGAGGAAGGGAAGGGGAGGAGGAAAGAGGAAGGGAGAAGGAATGAGGGTGAGGGAGGAGAAAAGAGGGAATAGGAGGAGGAGGAGAATTCAGACTCACAAAAGGTTTGCCTTCACTTCTTGAATCCCACTTCCAGCCTGTGCATCGAACAGTATGACATGGTTATAGAGGACCTCAATGATGTCAGTAAGGATGGCTTCAAGCTGCTTGAAGAGTTGGATAACCCACTCTGGCTCAGTACCTGGCTTCATCATCTTGGGGAGGAGGCCCTGGTGCTTGCTTATCTGGTCCAGCAGAGAGACAATGGCAGACAGCTCCAGTGCAAAGGCCAGGTGATAGCCAAACATGACAGACAGCTGGCTGTGATATGTGTGTATGGTCATGTGGAAGTGTGGCAGTGAAGGAGTGAGGGATGTGTTACGTGCAGGTGGGCACACAGAGTACCCACACACTGCACAATTACATCGAACATCTTAATGCAGAACCGCCTGGCCTTTGACACACATGTACTGAAAGTTCTGACAGGAAACTTAATAATACAAACATGTATGGCTGTTCTGTACATACATACATTACATACATACATACATACATACATACATACACACACACACATACATACATACATACATACATACATACATACATACATACATACATACATACATACATACATACATACATACATACATACATACATACATACATACATACATACATACATACATACATACAGCCAGCTTATATTTTGTGGGTCCATGGGCTGCCAAACTATTAACTGCCTACAAATTTAAACTTTTTAAATTTCATTAATTTTATTACGATTGCACTCACTCTCCTTTGGCCCCGGATCAAACTGGCTTACATGGCAGCTCTCTGGAGCTCATCGACACCATTGTAGACAGCATGGCGATGGACGAGCACCTCAGCCACTGGGCTAAGCATGGCATTCCATCCAATCTTACAGCCATCCTCTCCACTTTTCTGGGCAGCCTACAATTGTAAAAGTTCACTGGATGCTCCCCATGTGATCAGGCCATCCCACTTGAGGCCATCATACACTAGACATGTGATCAGGCCATCCCACATGAGGCCATCATACACTAGACATGTGATCAAGCCATCCCACTTGAGGCCATCATACACTAGACATGTGATCAGGCCATCCCACTTGAGGCCATCATACACTAGACATGTGATCAAGCCATCCCACTTGAGGCCATCATACACTAGACATGTGATCAAGCCATCCCACTTGAGGCCATCATACACTAGACATGTGATCAGGCCATCCCACTTGAGGCCATCATACACTAGACATGTGATCAAGCCATCCCACTTGAGGCCATCATACACTAGACATGTGATCAGGCCATCCCACTTGAGGCCATCATACACTAGACATGTGATCAAGCCATCCCACTTGAGGCCATCATACACTAGACATGTGATCAAGCCATCCCACTTGAGGCCATCATACACTAGACATGTGATCAAGCCATCCCACTTGAGGCCATCATACACTAGACATGTGATCAAGCCATCCCACTTGAGGCCATCATACACTAGACATGTGATCAAGCCATCCCACTTGAGGTCATCATACACTAGCCATGTGATCAAGCCATCCCACTTGAGGCCATCATACACTAGACATGTGATCAAGCCATCCCACTTGAGGCCATCATACACTAGACATGTGATCAGGCCATCCCACTTGAGGCCATCATACACTAGACATGTGATCAAGCCATCCCACTTGAGGCCATCATACACTAGACATGTGATCAAGCCATCCCACTTGAGGCCATCATACACTAGACATGTGATCAAGCCATCCCACTTGAGGCCATCATACACTAGACATGTGATCAAGCCATCCCACTTGAGGCCATCATACACTAGACATGTGATCAAGCCATCCCACTTGAGGCCATCATACACTAGACATGTGATCAGGCCATCCCACTTGAGGCCATCATACACTAGACATGTGATCAAGCCATCCCACTTGAGGCCATCATACACTAGACATGTGATCAGGCCATCCCACTTGAGGCCATCATACACTAGACATGTGATCAAGCCATCCCACTTGAGGCCATCATACACTAGACATGTGATCAAGCCATCCCACTTGAGGCCATCATACACTAGACATGTGATCAAGCCATCCCACTTGAGGCCATCATACACTAGACAAGTGATCAAGCCATCCCACTTGAGGCCATCATACACTAGACATGTGATCAAGCCATCCCACTTGAGGTCATCATACACTAGCCATGTGATCAAGCCATCCCACTTGAGGCCATCATACACTAGACATGTGATCAAGCCATCCCATTTGAGGCCATCATACACTAGACATGTGATCAAGCCATCCCACTTGAGGCCATCATACACTAGACATGTGATCAAGCCATCCCACTTGAGGCCATCATACACGAGACATGTGATCAGGCCATCCCACTTGAGGCCATCATACACTAGACATGTGATCAAGCCATCCCACTTGAGGCCATCATACACTAGACATGTGATCAGGCCATCCCACTTGAGGCCATCATACACTAGACATGTGATCAAGCCATCCCACTTGAGGCCATCATACACTAGACATGTGATCAGGCCATCCCACTTGAGGCCATCATAAACTAGACATGTGATCAGGCCATCCCACTTGAGGCCATCATACACTAGACATGTGATCAGGCCATCCCACTTGAGGCCATCATAAACTAGACATGTGATCAAGCCATCCCACTTGAGGCCATCATACACTAGACATGTGATCAGGCCATCCCACTTGAGGCCATCATACACTAGACATGTGATCAGGCCATCCCACTTGAGGCCATCATAAACTAGACATGCGATCAAGCCATCCCACTTGAGGCCATCATACACTAGACATGTGATCAGGCCATCCCACTTGAGGCCATCATACACTAGACATGTGATCAGGCCATCCCACTTGAGGCCATCATAGACTAAATATGCTGTGCACACAACTCAATGTGCATGTATGATCTAAAAACAATAGTTTTACTGGTGTTTTACTAGAAATATATAGTGCTCTGCGCCACCATATATGGACATTATATTCAGTGCTCACACATTCCACCCCCCCACACACCGGCATACCATACGACTCTCATGTGCAACCAGCGCTCTCAGTAGGAGCTGGTGCTGCTTCAGCTTGTCGGATGGCTGTACCTTCTCCTCAACCTGAAGTACATGTATAAACAGTAATACGCAACACACACACATGTCAACTATACACATGCACAAACATATCACATGCATGCATACATTACAACATACACAAACCACACACACCACACATGCACACGCACGTCATACCCGCCCCTTCAATGCAAGCTGAAGGACCAGTGAACCTTGCTGCTTCTTTGCCAAAGAGTACAAGGGTAGAGTCTTGGTCTCCCCCGAGGGAGATAGACTGCCCACAGGGAAAGAGCAGCGACCAATGAGTTCTGGTCCCTTCTTGACGCTGATGGAATGGAAGGTGATGATAAGGATATATGAGACCAGCCTAAATCTTCTGTAGACCATTTGAAGTGATGCCCCCCCCCCCCCCCCCCCACTTACATTGGAGCCCCTTTGACCTTGCTTGTCCCAGCACGAGGAGGGTCGGAACGTGTTTCCGAAATGTCCCACAATTCAACCATTAGCAGCTCTTCGTTTGGGTCTAGCATGGAGCTGTATTGTGAAGAAGGCTCACGGTCACAGAACTTAACTCATTCCAGGGTATCCCAGGAATATCCTCGGGGTATTCCAGGATATCCAGGCTTTACATTAAAATATTGTAAATAGCTTGTATAGCTCCTTTCAATTTGCTCTGTATGAATGAACATTTTTGCAACGGAATGTTGTCACATGATACCTTTTAGATGCTCATAAGCTTGTCATAAACAAAACACTGAGTTATGTTAAGCATTCAATTTTCTGAAGCCAATTTGTCTTGTGGTTTGGTTGGCATGCTAATTAATCCCTCATGTTAATTAAAAGTTCACAGAACAAGAAGGGAGGTGAGATGAGATATGAGAGGGAGGAAGAGGGAGGAATGGGGAGGAGGGATGGAATGGGAAGGAGGGATGGTAAGGACAGTAGGGTGCAAGAGAATTGAAAGGAAAGTGGAGAATCACAAAGTACTCTCACAATTCAAAAAGCTCCCCCCATTGGGGTTCCAATGTGGCCTGCTTCACGGCACTCTTGTGCACAGCTATCACCAGCTTCTCCTTCTGCCATTCCTCCATTGGGCGGGACACCACAATCTGCTTCTCCTGAGACCTTCGTGGCAGCAAGCAGAGCTGGCATTGCAGGTCAGGCTTGACTGGGGGGGGGGGGGGGGGGGGGGGGGGGGAAGAGGAGGAGGAGGTTGGAGACGAAAGTAGTCAAATCTGACTTCATAGGTGCAGATTTGAAACATGCAAGAGGTAGGGATTTGAAGTGAGTGCACTGCCTAACCTGTGCAAGCATGCACACACACACACACACACACACACACACACACACACACACACACACACACACACACACACACACACACACACACACACACACACACACACACACACACACACACACACACACACACACACACACACACACACACACACACACACACACACACACACATATAATACACACAAATGGGGTCCTTACCAGTGGGATCTTTAGAAGGCAAGCCTTGTGCACTAACGACTTTACAAGAAAGTTTCCGTTCAGGATTCTGAGGAGAAATTTAAGAAAGGGGTGTGGATGGTGTGGCGAGGGTGTAGGTAAGGAAGAGAACAGCAGTAGAGAGATGGAGTGTTGGATTGACAGTGATGCAGCAGTACATCTGACTGCTCAAGAGGTGACTTAAGTAATGCCTTACTCTAATGCCCACAGTACCTTACTCTAATGCCAACAGTACCTTACTCTAATGCCCACAGTACCTTACTCTAATGCCCACAGTACCTTACTCTAATGCCCACAGTACCTTACTCTAATGCCCACAGTACCTGACTCTAATGCCAACAGTACCTGACTCTAATGCCCGCAGTACCTGACTCTAATGCCCGCAGTACCTTACTCGAATGCCCACAGTACCTGACTCCTTTTCGCTGACTCCCAAAGCTTGTTTCTTTCAGGAACGGTGAGATTGAATGCCTGGACGTAATGTAAGCAAGAAATGAGTCACAATACACACCTGCCTCATGATGGCATATGTTTTGACAGGAGGTAACTTCAGCACTCATGTATAATAACATCAATAATAACCCAGAACAACTGTTTTCTTTCAGGGTATGCCACTTTGCTTTGACACATGAGGTCATTCTTCCCCAGGCACACAACACACACACACACACACACACACACACACACACACACACACACACACACACACACACACACACATGCACGCACAGGACTAAACCTTATCAATATGTACAAACCTTATCGATGTAGGCCTGTGCTTCAGACTCCTCTAGTTGCAGAGAGCTAACAATACGAACTGCTGTATCTATGGCAACCCGACAAGCCTCGCTCCACTAGGTGAGGAAAGAACAATAACCTATGTGCCACCACATATCACCACACCACTATCACCAAAACACCACCACCATCACTACCCCAACTACTATCCTCACACCACCACCATCACCACCCTCATGCCACCACCACCATCACTACTACCAACACCACCACCATCACTACTACCAACACCACCACCATCACTACTACCACCCTCATACCACCACCATTCGGCATCATCACCTCTGCTGGGTCAGTGATCAGCTTCTGACTACTGGTAGGCTGCACTGCTGCAAGTCTGCTCCTGATATTAAGTGAAGACGACAGATCAACCTGTGATAGGTAAGTAGGTAGTAAGCTAGTTGCTAGACAGAGCTCTAGCCACACACACAAGGTTAGTGCATAGAGGTGAAGTATGCGTTGCCTAGGTAACCATGCACACATCACCTAAGTACCCATGCATACATCACATGCAGACACATCACATGGGTACCCATGTAGACATCACCTACGTACCCATGCAGACACATCACCTAGGTACCCATGCAGACACATCACCTAGGTACCCATGCAGACACATCACCTAGGTATCCATGCAGACATCACCTAGGTACCCATGCAGACACATCACCTAGGTACCCATGCAGACATCACCTAGGTATCCATGCAGACACATCACCTAGGTACCCATGCAGACATCACCTAGGTACCCATGCAGGCATCACCTAGGTACCCATGCAGACATCACCTAGGTACCCATGCAGACATCACCTAGGTACCCATGCAGACATCACCTAGGTACCCATGCAGGCATCACCTACGTACCCATGCAGACATCGCCTAGGTACCCATGCGGACACATCACCTAGGTACCCATGCAGACATCGCCTAGGTACCCATGCGGACACATCACCTAGGTACCCATGCAGACATCACCTAGGTATCCATGCAGACATCACCTAGGTACCCATGCAGGCATCACCTAGGTACCCATGCAGACATCACCTAGGTACCCATGCAGACATCACCTAGGTACCCATGCAGACATCACCTAGGTACCCATGCAGACATCACCTAGGTATCCATGCAGACATCACCTAGGTACCCATGCAGGCATCACCTAGGTACCCATGCAGACATCACCTAGGTACCCATGCAGACATCACCTAGGTACCCATGCAGACACATCACCTAGGTAGCCATGCAGACATCACCTAGGTACTCATGCAGACATCACCTAGGTACCCATGCAGACATCACCTAGGTACCCATGCAGACATCACCTAGGTACCCATGCAGGCATCACCTAGGTACCCATGCAGACACATCACCAGTCTACATGTGTGTGCACAGACACATACGAACCTCCATCTCCTGTTGGGGGTTGGGTTCCAGAGGAGGGACAACAGGGGCCGGGATGGCTGCAGGGGGGCTGGTTGCAGGGGGGCTGGTCTGTGCAAAAGAGAACATAAATGTTGGGCACACCATCTGTTACGACCACCATTACATGTGGAAGGTCCCCTCCCTGTGTAGGCACACCATCTGTTATGACCGCCATTATATGTGGAAGATCCATCCCCCCCCCCCCCCCCCCCCCCCCCGTTTGAGCACACCATCTGTTATGACCACCGATGGGAGTCCAGCATGTACATGGAAAAGCGTCCAAGCATAATCACTTTTTTCAAAATTTCCAGGATAACGCTCACATTGAAATGTATGGCAAATAGTAAACTCAGTGCCTTCTACATGTAATTTGGGTATGCATAATAATATGGTAATTTGATAGTACTTTGCAGTTCACAAATAACTTGAAAAAACTACCCACAGTAGAGTGGTTATGCTGGCCATAAGCACTGGCATATGATCAGCTTTATCATATACGACAGACAGGCACCAATGTTTGCAATGATAACAGGCTCATTTCGTATGTAACCCCTGTAGTCACGGAATACATTCATTGCAGGACCTTTTGTGAAACTGCAGTACAGTATAGTACAGGTAGCTGAATTATCCTCTTTCCCTAATAAATCAATAAGTTTGTGTGGCATCTAAATTGAGTGGCAAGCATGGCTTCTTTTCTAAGCAGAATATATTGAAAACTGTACAGTCTCAATCAATGAAACAAGAATATGTGGTAATCCATAAATGTGGTGGTGTTGGTAGTTGTGTGATGAGGTTGTGTAACTCAACACGCCATGCATGAAAGTATCAAACACACTAACAAAAACCACACCCCCCATCACTTTCAACCTTTGCATTTACTTACTGTACACAACGACCAGTATACACAAAATCATATATACACGTAGGAACTACTAACGTGGATACGCCAAATATATCACACACCACAAACCTTTTCCTTTTCTCTGTCAGGTTTGTTTTTCTCTACAGCATCCTGCTCTACGACATTCTGGTCCTGGGCATTCTTCGAGGGTGATTTAAATAGCGCAACACTAGACTTCAGCAAACTTTTTACAGGCCTGAAAACGTGCATTCATTAAAAAAAAAAGTGCTGGCGTCGCCACAGTACTCAAAGCTGAAGTGTGTACCCCTTAGTGCTTTCTCGCTATGCTAAAGTGCGTTGTGGTGTACAGCGCAAGTGCACGCCCATAATTGCATGGCCTCTTGTCCCGCCGATATCCAACAGTGGTTAAGTCTCACATATGGGACCACATATGTACAGCCCAAACCCACCGAATAGGAATGATGTATGTGTCCCAATTCCTGTGAAAAGTTCCTACTAGAGCATTCCGCTGCTTGTCTTGGTTGGCCATTTATAACCTGGTCCCCGGACCAATTCCGGGTTAAAAGTCCTTATTAATATCTCATTGCACCGGTAAAAAAGGACTTTGCATGTTAAAGGAAAGGATTCGCTTGTTGATACGCTTCGGAGGAAGCTGATGGAGGTCGAATTTGAGAAGCAAAAGCCACCGGCATTGGTGGCACAGTTTCAGAGGAACTGGGAACTCCATGTTCCTCAGACCCATATACTTGGACGGTTAGTGAATGTGTGTGTGTGTGTGTGTGTGTGTGTGTGTGTGTGTGTGTGTGTGTGTGTGTGTGTGTGTGTGTGTGTGTGTGTGTGTGTGTGTGTGTGCTTTTGGTGTGCTGTGTGTGAGTACGTAGGTGTGTACCTACTGCGTGAATGAGTCATGCAGTAGGCCTAAGTCTAATATCAACGTTTCCCTGCGCTGAGTGTGGTATCGAAAGGGAAGCACCTCGTTTCGTTGGCCCGTAATGTGCCCCTCGTGTGCCTCTCGTGTGTGTCCTGGTCAATCTCTCGAGCACTTAGGGTTCCATTAATCCCATAAATAAGCTCCCACCAGATATGTACTCTTCGGTCTTGTGGGCATGATGTGTGCGTAGCTACCTCAGAAGCTGTTGTATGTTGGTCCATCAAAAATGCCAAATATTAGTGAATTAGAACTAGAAAGTAAAACTCCATTTATGGGCACATCAGTTGCTATTGACATGAAGAATGTGTGCATGTGTGTACACATGTACTTGGCTTTACACTTGGCGAGCTGCACATGTGGGGGGTTTGCTCTATCTCTGTTGTATGTGTCGAAGCAGCTGTTATTCCTTGTGGAAAATACCTGATGGGTCTTGCATACACACAGAAACCCTTTGCATCCAAAGAAGCCAGGAAACATGGCCATTTACACCTTGTAGTCAGTCATATGTTGTCTGTTACAGTCATATATTGTCTGTTACAGTCATATGTTGTCTGTTACCTCCTCCTGTGTTCTTGCCTTGTTATTGTATTACCTTTTTCACTCTCCTACTCACACTCCCCTCCCTCTTTCTCTCACCCTCCCCTCCCTACCTTGCCTCACTTCTCTCTCCCACTTCTGTCTCCCTCCCTTCTCCCACACACCTCTTTCATTTGCTTCAATCTGTCCCCTTTCATCTGCTTGCACCCACACCGTTAAACCAGGTCAATTTTGAACATTCTGAACACTCCTCTTGCTGATGGCATAGAAAGTGTGAGTATGTGTGTGAGTGTCCGTGTGTGTATGTGAGTGTGTCTGTGAACTTGTCTTTGTTTGAGTGTCCATTTGTGTGAGCATGTCTGTGTTGATTGGTATTTACGTGTGTGTAACTTGAAAGATGGGGGTCGGGTTGGAGTGATGCTTTGGTGTGCACTTACAAAAGCTGTGATTGGCAGGATACAGGAGGGGTTGCATCAAATGGAAGGCTCCAACCGTCTTTCTTCCAGGTACATGAATTAAATTATACATATGCGTTGTCATGTTGTTGTGTGTTAGTGGGGTCACTGGACTTTGGTCTCTTTTGCAGAACCCAAAGAAGAGAGCAGCTGCAAATGGTGTCGACCATGGGAAGTGGTCAGTTGACCTACTGGAGGTACACACACACACACACACACACACACACACACACACACACACACACACACACACACACATACACACATTGGTAACATCCATCCACATATGTATAAACAGTGCACATGTACACACCTACACACCAGTACCCGTGGTTAGTGCACATGTATTGTAAGTGATATCTCTGCACGCCCCTGCCCCCCCCCCTCTCCCAACCTTTCAGTTGGAGGAGGCCTGTAAGTCATCTGTGGAGGCTGCGGTACGAATGGATAACATTCCTGAGACTAGGAGGGACGAGATGAAGGCCTACATTGGTGAGGTGAGTGCCTCTCTCAGCTGAGATGTGGTTAGCTGCAGGACACTATGTGCTTCCACTTCGGATCCGCTTGGGGGGGGGGGCAATTCAGCATAGTGGAAGTTAAGGTACTCAAAGCACCCATGTGACGTTTGTCAGTCTGTTCTGTATACAGAGATGGTACAAAAGTGTGGGTTGATAGTTGTGGTTGAAGCCAGCTGTCATGGCATACACACAGTGGGTGGGGCATACCAGAGACAAATTGAAATGTGTCTCTTTTGCATCCCTTCTAAGGTGTTTGAGCGATTGGACAAAACACACGAGCAGCTGTGGCTGGCAGCGACACAGAAACAGGAACAGGTGAGAGGCTAGGTGTATTGTAACCAGAGCATTTTCAAACATGCATGCCTGTCCCTTCACATATCACACACACATGCACACATGTACACATTCACACATGTACACATGTACACATGTACTACACATGTGCACACGTACACATGTACACATTTACACATGCACACACCTACACATGTCATGCACACAACCACAGCGGCAAGATCTGAAGTTGTCTTGTACAATCGTCAGCGCACAAGGCATTCCAGCCATGGACGCAAATGGTGGGCAGGATGGCCCTCACTGGGAGTCATGATGCTTTATTGCCTTGTCTTCCTCAAAGGGAAGAGTGATCCGTACTGTTCCTTGGGCATCCTCCCAAAGAAGCATCTGGACACTCAGGTGATGAAGAATGGCAGCCTTGAGGATTGGAAGGAGAAGCTCCTTGGCCAGGTGAAGAAGACCAGTGTCAAGATGGCCACTCTGGAGCCTGAGTGGAATGAAACTCTGGAGTTGTGAGTTGGGATGATAAGAAGGAAGATGTGTGCATTCCTTTTGTTGAAGGAAAGCAGAAGAATGAATGGGGATAGGTGGGAGATAGGGATGAAGTGGTGATGGTAGAAGTGGTGATTGGCCATTGGAGGTGGTGATGAAACATTGATGGAAGTGGTGATTGGCCATTGGAGGTGGTGATGAAACATTGGTGGAAGTGGTGATTGGCCATTGGAGGCGGTGATGAAACATTGGTGGAAGTGGTGATAGGCCATTGGAGGTGGTGATGAAACATTGATGAAAGTGGTGATTGACCATTGGAGGTGGTGATGAAACATTGGTAGAAGTGGTGATTGGCCATTGGAGGTGGTGATGAAACACTGGTAGAAGTGGTGATTGGCCATTGGAGGTGGTGATGAAACATTGATGGAAGTGGTGATTGGCCATTGGAGGTGGTGATGAAACATTGGTGATGAAACATTGATGGAAGTGGTGATTGGCCATTGGAGGTGGTGATGAAACATTGGTGGAAGTGGTGATTGGCCATTGGAGGTGGTGATGAAACATTGGTGGAAGTGGTGATTGGCCATTGGAGGTGGTGATGAAACATTGGTGGAAGTGGTGATTGGCCATTGGAGGTGGTGATGAAACATTGGTGGAAGTGGTGATTGGCCATTGGAGGTGGTGATGAAACATTGGTGGAAGTGGTGATTGGCCATTGGAGGTGGTGATGAAACATTGGTGGAAGTGGTGATTGGCCATTGGAGGTGGTGATGAAACATTGGTGGAAGTGGTGATTGGCCATTGGAGGTGGTGATGAAACATTGGTGGAAGTGGTGATTGGTCATTGGAGGTGGTGATGAAACATTGATGAAAGTGGTGATTGGCCATTGGAGGTGGTGATGAAACATTGATGGAAGTGGTGATTGGCCATTGGAGGTGGTGATGAAACACTGGTAGAAGTGGTGATTGGCCACTGGAGGTGGTGATGAAACATTGATGAAAGTGGGGATTGGCCATTGGAGGTGGTGATGAAACACTGGTAGAAGTGGTGATTGGCCACTGGAGGTGGTGATGAAACACTGGAAGTGGTGGTTGGCCATTGGAGGTGGTGATGGAATGAGCACAATTAACAAGGGAGGTGTGTCTGTACTTAATGCAGGCTTCTATCTCTGCCAGTCCACTCATAGACCCAGCAGAGGAGTTACTGGTTATTGAGGTCTGGGACAGTGATGAGACCACTGTTGGAGTTACAAAGGTCAAAGGCTTAAAAGGATTTGGAAAGTGAGAGTTGTTTGTGTTGTCTCATTTTTTGTCACGTGTCTGGTGCTGTTGTGATAGCCACCTGCTACAGTGAAGTGTACAGGCATGTGATGGTACCCGGAGCCTGTCGTAGGCATCATATGATCTTGTATTGCCAGCATATGATATCTTGTAGTTCCATCATATGATCCTGTATTGTCATCACGTGATCCTGTATTGTCATCATGTGGTCATTTAGAGTCATCACATTGATATATCATGCAGTATCTGTCATGACCCTGGTGGTGTTGTTGTGGATTGACTTGGTACATTTTCTGCAGCTTCCTCCATGATCTGAGAAAAGGAGATGATTTCATTGGTCGTGCCATCCACTCCCTGAGTACCCTCCCGGTACAACCTGAGAGACGTATACTGCCTATCTTCTCACAGTCAAAGAAGCAGCAGCAGCAACAGGGAACTGTGACCGTCAGTCTGTCCTTAAAGGGCCGGGTATGTAAGAACGCTCTTCTCACCTCTGGTTCCACCCATAGACATGCCCCCTCTGGTTCTACCCATAGACATATCCCTCTGGTTCCCCCACAGATACCCACTTTGGTTCCACCCGTACACATGCCTAGCTTTTGGTTCCACCCACAGACATACCTCCTTTGGTTCCACCCACAGACATACCTCCTTTGGTTCCACCCACAGACATACCTCCTTTGGTTCCACCCACAGACATACCTCCTTTGGTTCCACCCACAGACATACCTCCTTTGGTTCCACCCACAGACATACCCATGCTTCTCATTCCACGTGCATGGACACATCCATCTTGTTGCTACCTCTCTGCTAACTTGCTCCCTCCAAACACTATTTTACTTGCTTTAAATTCTACACCCCTGTTTTACGTGGAATTGGTCCAGCTCCTTGGTTCTTGGATTTTCCTTCTACTTAAATCTCTTTTACAGCAACTGTTTTTTTGATTTGGTGTGTGTGTGTGTGTGTGTGTGTGTGTGTGTGTGTGTGTGTTGTCACCATCTTTTTACTTTGGGGTAGTATTGGCTGTGTTGTCATCATGTTATCACTTGTGTGTAGGAGGAGTTGGCATTGCCATCAGACAGGCTCCACAACCACAAGCTTCTCTTCAAGGTCCTCGCCACGCATGAGAGCCAACAGGTAAGCAAGGCACCTGTGCTGCCTTGTCTTGGCATTAATAGCTATAACCACCCCCCCCATCATTCTACCCACTACACCCTCAACTTCCCACACCTCCACCCCCCACCCTTATTTATTGCACACACCCTCTACCCCTCCCCCCTGCCCTCCCATCCTCCCACCATGTCCCACCCTCCCCCTATCCTCCCCTTAGGCAGCCAAGAGGGTAGGCAGCAGTAGTGAGGGATACATGGCCCCCTGGGATGCACAGCTCAGCCCCTTAGCTGAGTCCCTGCTCACCTTGCATGCAAGGCTTGGTGACATAGACGAGTACCAGCAGGCTGCAATGTGAGTTAACGTTGGTGTGTGTGTGTGTTCATCCCCTCCAATATGGAGTGTGTTTTCATCCCCTCCAATATGGAGTCAGTGTTCATCCCCTCCAATATGGAGTGTGTGTTCATCCCCTCCAATATGGAGTGTGTGTTCATCCCCTCCAATATGGAGTGTGTGTTCATCCCCTCCAATATGGAGTGTGTGTTCATCCCCTCCAATATGGAGTGTGTGTTCATCCCCTCCAATATGGAGTGTGTGTTCATCCCCTCCAATATGGAGTGTGTGTTCATCCCCTCCAATATGGAGTGTGTGTTCATCCCCTCCAATATGGAGTGTGTGTGTTCTCCCCTCCAATATGGAGTGTGTGTTTCATCCCCTCCAATATGGAGTGTGTGTGTTCATCCCTCCAATATGGAGTCTGTGTTCATCCCCTCTAATATGGAGTCAGTGTTCATCCCCCTCCAATGTGGAGTCTGTGGAGTCTTTGTTCATTCCCTTCCACCTAACACTCCTCTCATCCAAGTATTCACAATGTGTATGTCTTCAACCCTTCAGTCGTGTGTCGACCCTGCTGGACTACCACAAGGCATACGGCCTCTCTCCCCCATCCCTTCTGTCTCTGATCGACCTCGTAGAGAAGCACTGCATCCTCCTCCCAAAGGCTGAGGCAAAGTCTTACTCCCAAGATGGCAGCAGTCCTACTGCCGTGAGGAGGCAAAGCTCCGCCTCCAGGGTCATAGGGGAGCAGAAGTGGTCGGCAAAGACCTTCCATGACCTGAAGGGTATCCTGACCGATGTGATTGAAGTGCTTCACAACCACCTTGCCCTGTTGGAGGACAACAGTGAATGGGGTCTGGAGCAGATTAGAGAGGCGCTGGTGTAAGTAGTGTGCAGTGGGGCTGGGGACTGGTGCATGTGTGCGGTGGGTCTGGGGATTGGTGTATGTGTACGGTGGTCTGGGGATTGGTGCACGCTTGCAGTGGGTCTGGGGACTGGTGCATGTGTGCGGTGGGTCTGGGGATTGGTGCATGTGTGCGGTGGGTCTGGGGATTGGTGTGTGTGTGGTAGGGCTGGGGACTGGTGCACACGTGCAGTGGTGTGGGGACTGGCGCAAGCATGTAATGAGTCTGGGGACAGGCAAGTGGTCATCTTTCCTCATTTCCCTAGTTTGATCAAGCGGCTCTACCTGTTTGAGGAATTTGTAGCCAGGCTTCCTGCAGATCACAAACCTCTGAAGGCTGTTGTGGAGAAGGCAGTGGAGGTAAGTGAGAAGGAAGGTGTACGGAGGGGGGTGGGGGGGGAAGAGGAGGGGGTGCGTAATGCTGATTGGGGGGGGGGTCCCAAGCAGAGTTAGGTGCATTTGTGATGGTCCATCCAATGTGAATGTGCTCTCAAGCCCTGCCTATTGTGCTCTCAAGCTCTGCCTATTGTGTTCTCGCAGGTGGCAGTCTCAGAGTGGCATCACTTGAATGGAAACAGTTCACCTTCTGATCAGGTGAGCAACTCAGTGCTCTGCTGCACAGTTAAAATTTTAAAAAAAATTTCCTCCTTTCAATATCCTTCCTTCTCCCTCCTCCTTCCCTCTCCTCCTCCTTCCCTCTCTCTCCTCCTCCTTCCTCCTCCCTCCTCCTTCCCTCTCTCTCCTCCTCCTTCCTCCTCCCTCCTCCTTCCTCCTCCCCTCCTCCTCCTTCCTCCTCCTCTCCTCCTCTTTCCTCCTCCCCTCCTCCTCCTTCCCTCTCCTCCTCCCTTACTAAACAGCAAGGGTCTGAGGAGAGGCTGGTTATCATGAAGAACATCACTTCCCACTGTCTGCAGTTGTGCTCCAGAGTCCAAGCCACTGTTACCCCTATTTTTCAAGAACTGTAAGCTGTTCCACCACTTACCCTTCTTTTTTCCTTATCCACTCTCCTTCCTCAGTATTAACTTCTCTTTTGCACTCCCCTATCTCCTTCCTCACTCTTCCTTCTCTCCACCTTCCCCCTTTCTCCTTCCCTCACCTCTCTTCCTCCTTCCCTCCCTCACTCTTCCTTCCCTCCACCTTCCCCCTTTCTCCTTTCCTCACTTCTCTCTCCCTCCTTCCCTCCCTCACTCTTCCCCCCCCCCCCCCCCTTCTTCCCTCATGGGTCCACCCTTCCCCCAATGGAAGTGTATTTAATTAACCAGTTGGTTTATCCTCCAGGCTCGATGTGGACTATCTTACACATTTTATTGTAGCACTAGATGAACTGGTAGGTAGCTGGTGGGCATTATTTGGTGTATATATGTGGTGAAGAATGCCCTTGTACCTCCTACCTCATAGCTTCAGGACAAGGTTCTTACATGGCTGCAGTTCCCACTGACTGGATTTAGAGATAAGGACCAGGAGATACTGAGCATGTCATTTGAGGTGTACCTCATGTTTCAAGACATGACCAAAGTGGCCAAAAAAATTGACTTAAGGTGTGTAAGTGTGTAAGTGTGTGTGACAGTGTGATAGCAGAGCATTCATTTGTGGGTGGGTGGTTTATCAACTCCTCCTCCCCCTCCCTCACCCCCTGCTCCCCCACCCTCACCCCCTGCTCCCCCCACCCTCCCTCATCCCCCTTCATTTATCACCACTTCATCGGTCCTTGATGTTGCTAGTGTTCAACCATGTCCTCTGTTCTCTCAGGGTTACTAGTACTTTGCAGCTGCCCTCCAGCCATACTTGGTTCATGCACCTGGTGCCAGAGTGGCTGAGGATTGCACTCACACGGTGCAAGGATGGTATTAGCAGGGCTGTGGAGTTTGATGGGGTGAGTTGGTATTAGCAGGACTGTTGAGTTTGATGGGGTGAGTTGGTATTAGCAGGACTGTAGAGTTTGATGGGGTGAGTTGGTATTAGCAGGACTGTTGAGTTTGATGGGGTGAGTTGGTATTAGCAGGACTGTTGAGTTTGATGGGGTGAGTTGGTATTAGCAGGACTGTTGAGTTTGATGGGGTAAGTTGGTATTAGCAGGACTGTAGAGTTTGATGGGGTAAGTTGGTATTAGCAGGACTGTTGAGTTTGATGGGGTGAGTTGGTATTAGCAGGACTGTAGAGTTTGATGGGGTAAGTTGGTATTAGCAGGACTGTTGAGTTTGATGGGGTGAGTTGGTATTAGCAGGACTGTTGAGTTTGATGGGGTAAGTTGGTATTAGCAGGGCTATGGAGTTTGGTGATGTCTGATGTAGTGATGTGATTGGTTTGTTGTTTGGGTATGGGGGTTGGTAATATGTTGTGGGTGTTTGATGGTGTCTGTCTCCCCTTCCTGTGGTGTGTGTAGGTGGTAAATTCAGAGAAGGATGTTTGCTTTTCCTCATCCCTGGTGGAAACCATGACTTACCTCCAGCAAATGGTGGAGTTTTGGAAAGAACTAAGCTGGCCTTTTGCTGATGATGCCTGTGGCTTCATGATCACCCTGGTGAAGGTAATGACCCTCACCTCTTCATCACCTCCCCCCACTCCTCCATCATACCTCCTCTCCCTCATCTTATCACCTCCTCTCTGTCCTTTTCATCACTCCTCGCCTCTCCTCTCCTCTTTATCACCTCCTCCCCTGTCCTTCACCTCCTCCCCTGTCCTTCACCTCCTCCCCTGTCCTTCACCTCCTCCCCTGTCCTTCACCTCCTCCCCTGTCCTTCACCTCCCCCCCTGTCCTTCACCTCCCCCCCTGTCCTTCACCTCCTCCCCTGTCCTTCACCTCCTCCCCTGTCTTTCACCTCCTCCCCTGTCCTTCACCTCCTCCCCTGCCCTTCACCTCCTCCCCTGTCCTTCATCACCTCCTCCCCTTTCCTTCATTACTCCTCCCCTGCATGTCCTTCATTACCTCCTCCCCTGTCCTTCATCACCTCCTCCCCTGTCCATCACCTCCTCCCCTGTCCTTCATCACCTCCTCCCCTGTCCTTCATCACCTCCTCCCCTGTCCATCACCTCCTCCCCTGTCCTTCATCACTCCTCCCCTGTCCATCACCTCCTCCCCTGTCCTTCATCACTCCTCCCCTGTCTTTCACCTCCTCCCCTGTCCTTCACCTCCTCCCCTGTCCTTCACCTCCTCCCCTGTCCTTCACCTCCTCCCCTGTCCTTCATCACCTCCTCCCCTGTCCTTCATCACCTCCTCCCCTGTCCTTCATCACCTCCTCCCCTGTCCTTCATCACCTCCTCCCCTGTCCATCACCTCCTCCCCTGTCCTTCATCACCTCCTCCCCTGTCCATCACCTCCTCCCCTGTCCTTCATCACCTCCTCCCCCTGTCCTTCATCACTCCTCCCCTGCATGTCCTTCATTACCTTCACACATCACATGTCATACAACATATCACCCACACCCCACACATGCACACACACGTACCAGGGCATTGCTGATGCTGCTCTGTACTACGTTGAAGAAGTCTTTGTCAAGAGGTTGGACTCCAATGAGTGCAGGAGCAGCATGGCAGACCAGCTGTGCATAGTCCTGAATGACATGCAGCACATCCAGACCAAGCTGTCCCCACCTCAACTTGAGGGTGCTGGTGGAGGTGTGGGAGTGGTGAGCATCTTTGAGGAGCTGCAACTGGAGAGCTTCTTCGGTTGGATTGAGGCGGAGAAGGGTCTGGGGCAGAGTGCAAGGAGCCAAATACGTGACACGGTGGAGAGCACTGTACTCACCATCCAGGTGAAGATACACGTTGCCACGGAGAAGCTTGCTCAGCAGGTATGGCAGGTTTATGGCAGATGGGTTCAGGTGTGGTTATGTTAGTGGTGGTAATGGATGACCTTCAAGGGGAGGGAGGGGGTTACAGGGATTGACCTTCAAGGGGAGAGAGTGGGTGTACAGGGATGGCCTTCAAGGGGAGGGAGGAGGTTACAGGTATTATTGGCCTTCAAGGGAAGAAGGGGGGGGGGGGTCAAGGGTACAGAGATGGCCTTCAAGGGGGGAGGGTACAGGGATGGCCTTCAAGGGGGGGGAGGGGGGGGGGGGGGG
>OY811981.1:8235463-8322963 GCA_963681505.1 Eunapius fragilis | reverse complement strand
TTCGTTTCGCGTCTTCTAGTGCCTCTTCAGCAGTAAGTTTTTCCTTTTCAGCTTTACTCCTTTGTTCAGCGGCAATCTCCGTCTTTTGACGTTCCCTTTCTGCCACTGTAATTTTCACGATCTCGGCTGTAAGGAGTTGTAACCTAGTACGTCGTTTCACGTCTACTAGTACCACTTCAGCAAAAAGTTTTCCCCTTTCAGCTTCAATCCTTTGTTGTTCAGTTATCCTATGTTGCATTTCAGCTTCCCGTTGTACATCTCTCTTCCAACAGCTGAAAGACAATTAGGATGCATGCATGCAGAAGGATGGTTGCCTATACTAGCTGCTGCTATTATATACTTACGGTTTACAAAGATTTCCCCAAGCAAACTCCACTACAAAACAATTACAGCCTTTGCACCAACCCATAGTTGTGAGACCTCCGCTGACTGAATGCTTTTATAACCAAATTGGCCAAACGGAAAATCCCGGGCCCGGATGTCTGCACGTATTACTGTCATGCAAAGTTACATGTACACCACCTGTGCATATGGTATATATAAAATTATGGCATTGGCAGGCAATCATCTACTATTAGGGCTATCATCCTGGGGGTGGGGGGTGGGGGTGCTGACTCTGGGGTACATGGCTTGTCATGGGACCCAATCTCTAAATGCGGTCTATTTTGAGTGCAGTCACTGTAGGCAATTATGGCATCAGATGGAGGATTTGGTGTGATCTAGGGTGACAGTGTGTCTATTAAGTGGTACCTTACATCTGCTGTGTGGACATGTCACCTTCACAACTACATAGTTGTTCCAACTGCAGTACTATGCATGGAGACAGGAGACAGTGTCCATTCAGAGACCTTCTGATCACACTGCATGTACACAGCTTGCAGATTTTAAACTGGGTGCTTGCATTGAGACTACACATAATCTATTAAATGTGTTTAGTTTAATTTGACCCGACCTTGTATAACTAGGCTAGGTCCTTCTCACGTGGTCCAAATATGCCACACAAATGAAACTCGTTTTTCTAGTGTGCTCATTCAAACGGTGATTTATTTCTGAGGTATTAATAAAATGTGCACCAGACCAGACTTGCTGATGTATGGTGTTTGTATTGCTAGGTACAAAGTGCATGTGAATCATGTGTGTTAATTCCATTCAGAAGACTACAATACCTGAATAGTCCATGTACTACTTTGAAGAAGTCTTTGTCAAGAGGTTGAACTCCAATGAGTGCAGGAGCAGCATGGCTGACCAGCTGTGCATATTCTACCATTGTGAGGCTGTGCAAAATAGGTGTGGTGAGTGTGTCAAGTAGGATTGCTTAGTGACAGTCATGGAATGATGTCTGGATCTGCCTTCAGTGTTTTAGAGGGTACATGTCAGCATGTGCATGTCTCGTGGTGAGTTTCTGTAAGGCCTTGGACTCCTCAAGGAGAAACAGAGGAAGAGGTTCTTGCGCTTAGTGGAGCTCATATCATGCAGGGGACTTGTTCGAGATTTTACAACCAACGTTCCTCCGCAGGTCTTTCAGGTACCGGCAACAGCATTTGGGAAATGCTCAGCTCTAAATTATAAATTCTTATGTTTGATAGCCAACCATTATTTGGTGCAACCACTAGTCTAGTTTCAAAACTGAGTGGGTATTGTAAATTGATGTGTCATTGAAGGACTGAGAATGTCTGCCCAAGGCCTGGCCTAGTGCATGGACGTGAGTGCTTTGTAGATGGCTGGAGAAGGTTTTGCCAGATAAACATAACACCAAGAGACTTACCCAACTTTTACGACACGATGGTCGCTGTGTATACCAAACCAGAGCTCAACGCTACACCATTTTTCAAGACCTTACATGCTGTTTGGTATCCAGGGTCAAAAATGGTTGCGGTGAGGAATTGCGCTTTCAAAGTGGAACATGAGCAAGGGAAAGAGGAGAAGAAAAGCATATCAACTCGAGAGGAGATGACAATGATTATGACAACCCACTTTCCAAATACGCTAGTTTCTCACCTAGCACAAGCTCTGGACTACCTACACCTGTTTCCTGTGTAATGTCTGCATGCTGTATTATGTGCTCTGTGGTAGAGCTGTTAGTGTTACGTACATAATTTTTATTTTATATGAACAGCCAGCGGTAACGTAAATGAGACGACTGAACAAAAACACACAGTACTGCAATTAATGTCCCAACTTCAAAGAGGAGGAGAGTCTTGCCAGGAGAGGTGTGTGGCTTTGTTTTTAGCTCTTGCTTAGCACATTGATGAACTCAATAGACTCGTGATCAGAGAACTGATGTCGAAGTGCAAGTTCTTGTAATGCTTTGGACTCTGCTATGTGAAACAGAGGAAGAGTGAGGTTCTTGCACTTAGGGGAGCTGATATCAAGTAGCGAGGACTTGTTAGATATCTGGGGGATGTCACTGCATAGCACAACACATATGCCCATGAAGTCATCTTTTCCCAAAACATCACGATCATAAGCACCAAGGACCACTATGGTGCCTTTTACCTCCATGTTCTCTTGGGATGCAGGCCTGTACACAGAGAAAATAGAACAGGGTCCACACAACACACTCCTTCACTCACAGCACAGATTTATAATTGAATGTGGGATTGAGAGTTTTATGTTGCACTGGTGTTTTGGCCTTCTTGGAGCTTGTCTGAAAACAAAATCCAGGTAGTAAGGCCAGTTCAACATAAGGGTCACTGAGACCTGAGGGAGAGCCACATATGTGTATAATATTGCTTAGCACTAACTGCTGTGTGTAATGTACCACTCTTGTCAAGTCCTGGTAAGTTGCGTCCTTGGAAGATGGTGATCTCTATGTTACCTGTTTCTTTGATGTACCCAACGCTAAGGGTCAGCTCCCCAAACCTGTGCTCAGGGGAGCCCACAGCCTTTGCCTGCTGCTCTGCCAGATCTGCACAACACTTCAGAATGAGGTCCCTGGTGGACAGGCGCATCAGCTCTAAGTCATTCAGTAGGACCTGCAGTGGGAGAACCTCGATAGTTGGTAGATGGACATGTGACAGTGTAGGTCATGTGGCTGTATACAGGTTAAGACTGCAAGGCTAAGACAGAGGCACCAAATACTACTTAATGTATCAAGGTTTTGTAGTATTAAAGTGAGAATACATTACCAAGGTGAGCAAACTAATAGCATCAGGTAACAGGCTCCAACAGGACTAGTGGTGCAATACCATTTCCAAGTCATTTCTACCATAGGTCAGGGTGCTACAACAATACAGAACAGGCAGGATCTCACATAAAGAACTCCCAACAGAAAATCATGGTTCAGTCATCTATGCATGAGGTATTAATTATATGTGTGCACCAAAAAGTGCTAACCTTGTAAGGTTGTGTTTGAAGGAGTTCACCAGTAAGACATTTTCGTCCATCATTGAACGATGTATTAAGATTACAACAAAAATCATTGAACAAGCTATAAAGACTGCACAAAGCATCATGCAGCCTTTGGTAGAGATACTTCTGGTTTGGTTTCTTGGGAAGGGTGGAAAATGATTTGCTCAAGGCATCTACTGTTGACGTCCAGATATGTTCAAGCAGACTGGAATGGAGACACGATAATATCACATGATCCACAGCTGACAGCCTAACCTACTCACATTTTGAAGACAGAAAATAGAAGGTTTGAATGTTGGAGGGTCTTCAGATTGGTGTCGAGGTACTCTTTCAGGGGAGGCAGTACCTAGAGTAAGTGTATTGACACAACTAAACTAAGTACTCCACAGAGTGTGTCATCAACAAGTGGCTGTGCCGTAGAATAATTAAGGACACTTACTAGATCAACTCCAAATTTACACACAGATACATTCCTCATCTAGTAATATAATACTGGTGTATGCTAAACCCGATGGTCATTTCCCATCATGAGCTATACTATACTTCTAGTTGTAAGCACGTAGCCAGTAATGTTTTCACCACCTACCTTTTCAATGTTAATCCCTGCCTCGGCTTGAAGCATGTTGGCAATGAATACACTTATTGTTGGGACAAACTTTAAAGAAGAGGGGAGGGGTGTTAAAGCATTAAATACACCAGCAGTAAAGAAGAGTTAGTGCTTCTGTTTGTACCTCAAGCTGCTTAATTGCACTTGAAATCTTGAGCCCAATGTCCTCAGCCATACTGCACACAATATCTCCCACCTTCCTCGCCTGGTCCCCCATGCCTATCTCCTTCTGCAGCCAATCAAAGGTCTTCTGCAGGTTCAGCTCTTCCACAAGGCCCTGGTGGTCTGTGGATGGTTCAGGAGACAGCACCAGCTGCATGTGCTTCATACTGTTCAGGATAACACACAGCTGAATTGTGACCTCGAATTTCCCCAGCCCAGAGGTGTGATGGGAGGCTCTTGTGTAGATCTGTTCAACATAGTATTTAGCTGCCTCTGTGATGCACTGGTGGGTAGAATATTTTGTATAATGTGTAGCAGGTAGTGTGTGTGTGTGTGTGTGTGTGTGTGTGTATTGGTGTGTGTGTGTGTGTGCGCGCGTGTGTGCATGTGTGTGCATGTGTGTGTGTGTGTGCATGTGTGTGAGTGTGTGTGCACATAAGCATTGGTTGTATTTTTCTCACATTAACAAGTTTTATCATGAATGTGTAGGTATCTTCAGGAGAGGACCAGCCAAGGTTATGCCAGAAGTCCATCAACGGGTGTAGGACCGCCAGAGATGATGAATAGCCAACTTCATTAGCATCAGTGACACTTCCAATCTGAAAGAAGAGGCATATACAATTGAGATAGATTGTTAAATTGTGTGTTATAACTTATCAATAACCACCAAGTGCATGATGGAACCATAAGAATTAATAGGAATCAAAGGTGATGGTGGTGTAAAAAGCAAGGGAACAAGGCTTCTGATTGAAAAGGAAAAATAACTATATTAGCACGCACAGTTAAACATGACAACATGCTGCTAATATAGGTCTATTTCATTTTTCCTTTTCATGAATGCTCCAAATGGTTGTTCATGTACCTTATCAAATTCAATGGCTTTATTATCAATCTTTGCTTTACATTTAACCATCGTATTCTTCATCCAGGCTGGGACCATCTTTTTAAACCAAGTCTGATATTTCACTAATTGGAGGTCTGCAAGCAAAAAGCATGTGTGTGAGCATCAATGCATACATAACACCACACTCAAAGGAGCTGTACCCACCTCTCAAGTTGCTTGCTTTCACCTGCTTGGCTATTTCAGACATCTTCTTGATGTTCAGGTACATCATATATGAAGCTTTCCCCTGTTCCTTTGTCTCGCTCCATCGTTCTGTAAAGTCCTTCACAGCTGGTGACAGCTATAAGGTGAGACCTAGAAATTACTTATGCTACCAGCGAGCAGCTATTGCTACACACAATATATGGTTTTGAATAATTGGTCTGCTAGCTAATGGTCCAACACTTTAAATTTGCAAACTAAATGTCCACGGCATGTAGCCACGAGACCTACCAGTGTATCCATGGAGACTAAACAGATAGCCAGGTAATCCACATCAGTCCTTGATCCATGGAACAGGAAACCATTTGTGATGAACTATATACAATTATAACTTTAAAAATGGACATACAGCTCTTTGACTGTAGGTCTTATGGTCTTCTCAACAGTCTGGCACAGACTCAGGCATGATCTAGATGTCTCCTCCAAAGCTTCCCCTAAAAGTTTGCGTGGTGTTGAAATATCATATTTGCTTTGGTACCACTTGCTAACTGATGTCTGCCAAGGGAAAATATATTTATTACACTTCTCTCTCCTTATCCCATTTCTCTTCCATCGCCCCATGTCTTCCCTCCTACCCTCTCTCTATCACTTAATAACCTGATTTATTATTATCCATCCTTCCTCAAACACTCCACGTCTTCCTTCCTTCACATATCCCCATCTCATCCCCATATTCCCCTTTCCACCACTTAAATAACCTTAATGGAATTATCCAATGCAATCTTCAGAGATCTCTGATTGGCTGGTAGCCTAGCAACAAGGTCATCAAGCTGGTACAACTTCATCATCACACTGTTGAAAGGCAGTATGTATGCAGGATGTGTGTGTATGTGTGTGTGTGTATGTGCATGTGCATGTGGATGTGTGTGTGAATGTGTGGATGTGTGTGTGGATGTGCGTGTGGATGTGTGTGTGTGAATGTGTGGATGTGTGTGTGTGGATGTGCATGTGGATGTGTATGTGAATGTGTGTGCATGTGGATGTGTGCGTGGATGTGTGTGTGTGCATGTGGATGTGTGTGTGAATGTGTGGATGTGTGCGTGGATGTGCGTGTGGATGTGTGTGTATGTGAATGTGTGCATGTGGATGTGGTGTGGATGTGTGTGTGTGTAGATGTGTGTGTGTGTGTGAGGTGTGAGGTGAGGTTACAAAAACTGTATCCACCATGTTAAGCTTTCAATGCCATTGGTGGTTGTCATGTCCAAGAGGATCAGGTGATTGCAAAGAAAACTATAAACCTCTGCCAGCAATCCTTGAAGTACATTCAAAAGGTGCTCCGCCCAGTCCCCAGGCCAATTCCCAGATGTCTTGGTGGAGCAACTGATGGGTGCTGTCTCTGTTGACAGTTTTTGTGAGGCGTGAAGCTGGGACTGGTTTGCGACAATACAGTCTAATAATTGGACCAGGACACATGGCTGCACACCAAATGTCTTGTGATAGTCAAACAGCACAGACAGGTGGCTATGGATAAGGTATGTATGCATGCACATGTGTTGGTACAGAGGGTGTGTAGAAGGCAGTACATGTGATCGAGCAATCATGTGATTGGTCTATTGTAATTCTCACACAGTGGCTTGCTGGAGGTCACCGATGCCATAATAGGTAGTATGAAGATCTAGTAACCTCTTTGCTCCATCGCTCATCTCTGCATTCCAGTTCTTCTGGTACTTCTGATTGTCCTAGCCATTAGGGAGCAGGGGAAGGAGAGGGGAGGAGTTATCTGAGCCCATGCTCATGAGATACTGCCCATTTCTCATACTTGTACTTGTTTGGCCTCGTACATCACAAGTGCTTTGAATAGATGCCTGTATTGATCAAGCTTGTCAGTATGTGACATTTCCCTCTCATCCTGTCCACAAAGAGGCCAGAATTATCTTATGCCACACAAGTACCCAGGCCTTATGTACTTACCTGTCCTCTCATGGATAGGTGAACTGTAATATTTCCTTGCTGTTTGGCAGAGTGAGAACAAAGCTCAAGGGTAAGGGATTCTCCCTTAGGGAGAACCCCCTTAAGGGGATGGAATGCCCTTCCAATGAAGTCATCTTGTTTCTTGAGGTCCTTCAGAAACCTGAAAGAATAAATATGATTAGCAAGGTGCCGGGGGGGGGGGGGGAGGGGGGAGAGATTGGAATCATTGCAATTATTGTTATTGACAGAGTAGTAATGAGGGGTATGCAGTGAAGCATGAGTATATCATGTACACCAAGTAGCCTGAGAATATGGGCTAGCATAACCATAATTTTACTTATCAAAAAAAAACCAGCACACTTCAGTAGCGGATCTAGGAGGACCCCCCCCCCCCCTCCCAGCCCTTCGATAATATTATTCATTGCATGAAATTAGGCAATCTGCATTGATAGTTATGAATAAATAATTAACCCCCCCCCCCTCTTTAACTGCCACGCCTCCTTCGTACGTCCGCGCCTGCACTTGTACATATCTGAGAGAGAATGAGCACGCTTCACAGAGGAATTTACACCAGAATAGAGGGTTATTATACCAGGACAGAGGAATTTTGCCCCAGGGGATATTACATCAGGACAGTAGCTAGCATATAAACAATAAACATTCCAGCAATGGATACGAATGCTGTAATTGCTAAATAAATGAATAGGACAGAGATCAACTCACTGTACTAATCCCTTCACCCCCTTAATGCCCCCAACAGTTTCTTCATCACTGTCCCACACTTCAATCACCAAGATCTCTGTGGCAGGATTATGGATGGACCTGGACCAGGCAAAGTAGTTATGCAGTGAATGTTGACGTGAAATGCAAAATATATAATACACATCTACACAGCCGCATATATTATGTATGCTTATATTCATTCTGTAACAGTTGGTTTACAGGAAAATGGCTCGTTTTTAATTACACCAAAAATAATTGTTCTAAATTCCTATTGATAAGTATTTTGATAAAAGTAGTATCTGATCCTCATCCATGTGTGGACTATTGTCAGAACCTTACGGGTAAAATGTATACCCTTCCTTGCCTTATTGAACATCCTGTAGGTGTTTGTATGTGCTGCGATGCAAGCATATTGCAGTGCAGGGTTTACCACTGACTGCAATTAAGAGGATAGCCACGCTTGAATTACTGGCAAAGGGTTACCAATTGCATTTATGTTAATCAACCTTCGCCTAAGGGATGTACTGCATTTCGTAACACAAATATCTTTTAGCGTAAAGGTATATCAGTGCTAATGTACCATTCTATTCGCGTGTACATACATTAACTCATATAAATTTTTATTTTCATAAAAACTATATATGCTACACACAACGATAAGTGCTGAATAGGTTGACTGTTTGGTCTAACAATTGGTAGAATGTTTTTCCCCATAATAAAGAAAATGAAACATGAATTCTGACATCATCTAGCCCCTTTACATTAAACATGCTTAGCTAACATCATATGCAAACACTCACTTCTCTTATCTCTCTCTCTCTCTCTCTCTCTCTCTCTCTCTCTCTCTCTCTCTCTCTCTCTCTCTCGCTCTCCACACACATACATAACCTAGCAACCCCATGCACACTCACAGTTCAAAGTATTCATTCCATTGTGGCTCCAGTGTTGCCAATTTAACTGCAGATTTGAACACATTAACTTCCATTTCTTCTTTTTGCCATTTTACAATGTTGCCTCTCGTAACTTTTTGATCATTCCAGCAACTTTCTGAAATAACACCCACCAAACAGTATGGGTCACTCTTTCCTGAAAATGAAAGTTCAGTATCATCTACAGTACATCAATGATTGCTGGCCATCAAACCATTAGCATCCATGGCTGGAATACCACGAGCACTGATGAGTGTTCCACACAGCTTTAACCCTGCATACTGAGGGGAAGGAGAAACAAATTTGGTATGCAGCATTGTGTAGAAATAAATGCAAAGCTGAATGATGTGAGCTGACACACCAACATGCACACACCTGTAATGTGAACTACATGTATATAATGATCACTGTAACTTGAATAACAGTTATACCCATTAAACACATACATATTGTTTACACATATAAGTATGCAATGCAACCTTCACACACACATATATATACACACAATGTACACAAGTAATTGATCAGTAAAAAAAATTTATCCCCACCGTCGGAGATAATTTTAATTAAACGGTTACCTGTTTGCCCTTGGCCTTCTGCCACAGGTCATGTTTTGTTTGCTGAGGAATCTCAAAGACCTAAGTTCAAAGGGTGAACAGTCAGTTTACCAAATGTGCTCACGCCCACACAGGGTAGGTCAGACTGGACGCACTTTGTTGATGTAGGCTTCCTTTTCACTGTAACCATCAGGGTCTAGTACCCGATTTGCCGCAGTGATGTCTGCACTGACCTGAAAGGCTGCTTCCAGCTGAATACAACAAGCACAACCATGTGACAAAACCTCAGTAACCCCCCCCCCCCCCCCCCCACCACCACCCCAAAAAAAAAAAAAAACATGATGGTGCTATGTCTTCACATTTACAACCCAGCTGTGTGATACCTGCATGTAGTCATGGTTACCTCATCTTGCTTCATGATCCAAGAGCCTTCATCTTTATGTCGTACACTGTTTACCTAAAAATGTTTCTGACAACACCAACATCTGTCCCAGTCCAATTACCTTCTTATGCTTTTCTGATCCTGAGTTACTAAAATCTGCCTGAAGAGATGGAAGTGGTTGAGTCTGTGTTATAACAACTGCCCACCACCCATGTGCATGCATGTACAACGTAAAACTATACTCACGCATAAATAAAATTATACATGTGTAAAGATGGATCGTACACTCTTAGGTAAATTGCCCATTTCCTACCTTGTCCACTGAACTGTCTTGCATAAGCACATCAGCTGAATGTGATAGTCTGGATCTTTGGAAAGGGTACAGTGAAAAATTGATACATATGCTATCAATACCATAAATAAGAAAATGATTTGTTTCAAGCGGGGGGGGGGGGGGGGGGGGGGGGGGGGCAAAAAATTTTGTATGGACCCCATCCTCCAATATCATAGAGCTTAAAGAGAGGACTAAGAATCTGCTTTTAAAATAAAAATCTGCTTAAGAGAAAAAAGTAAAGAGGGATTTTTAAAAGAGGGTGTATGGGTACCACCATATGTCCCTTATATTTTATCGCATTTTTGTTTCGCTTCAGATTCACGTGGGAGTCACTCCTCGCAGTGAAAGCAGCTAGTTCAATTATCTGTACAGGGCCGCCGAGAGCCAGCCCGGGGCCCGGGGCAACAATGTTTCTTGGACCCCTAGCCTAATAGGTTTATATATGCACCAAAATGTTTAGCCCATCTCGAGGTTAGCAATTGGTATCATGTAGTGCAAAGCAAATTAATAAAGAACATATGAAATGATTGGCATGCATCCATAACTCGAAGGCAGTGCCGACAGCAGCCTTGCGCGCTTTTTTGTTTGCGAAAGAAAGACGTCGAAATTTACCTGCTTCGCCAACTTTGACTCCACAGCCAATGTTCCCAGTGATGTCAATCGCATTTGTTGGTACATTGTTGACCGAAGGTAGTTCTTTTTATAGAACGCTAAATGACCGTTCTGCTTGTGCTATAGTAACGGGCAATGCGCAATAAATGCGCAGAGCATGCAGGCAACAGTTTGGAAACAAACCCATCAATGATATGTTTCTGCTAACTTATAAAGTATAGATAAATTGGATTCAAAGGTTTAAGTTGGATGTATCGATGGCTTTGAGATGCAATATCTCCTGGACAAGTTCGAAAGAAACATCACCAGCGTACTGACTCACAAAGAAAGTTGGATGTATCGATGGCTTTGAGAAGCAATATCTCCTGGACAAGTTCGGAAGAAACATCACCAGCGTACTGACTCACAAAGAACTTCGCCAAGAATTGCATCCCACTGTTCCCTCAGCTGTTTTAGATCCTCAGTAAGACTTTGCATGTTATCAACTTCAACATTGATCCAAAGTTGCACTTCTGGCTTGCAATACTTTATTTCTGTAGTCGATTGCAGTCAAAATCTTTACCCAAATGGATTCCATCAGTATGCATTGAAATGATTCAACATAAGTTTTTAACCCTGGATATCTGATCGCATTTCAGCTGTTAGATTTAGTACACTAGCCCGAGCAGACCAACGTGTGTTGGACATACTGTGCAAGGAGCATCCTATGTGTTCTTGCAAAATTTCCCACCGTTGCGGGCTGCAGCTGAATAGAGTGGATTATACCAAAAAAAAAGTGATGACTTCAGGACAGCACCCCCCCCCCCCCCCCCCCCCCCCCCCCCCGCATAAGTTTAGACTGTGGCAAGCACAGGGGCAAAACCTTGCATGCCAATTGATTGTTCTGTATAATACGGGCTTGGGCACCCTTGTATGCACCGCTCATGTTAGATCCGTTATCGTAACCTTGCCCACGACAATCGGCCAGAGGTATACCATTCTTTCTGAGTGTCTCATTTATTAACTCCACAATAGCTTCTCCAGTTTTGAGGTTACAGTCAACAAATTCTAGAAAGCGCTCTTGAACTTCGTAAGTGACATTGTCTTTGCAGTGTACATACCGAAGGATGAAAGCTGTTTTCTCAACACAGAGGAATCTGGAGTAGCGTCAACTATAATTTATGGAATAGTATTTGGTCTCAGCTAAAAATCACTTGCTTCACGTGATTTGCACAGCAAACAATGAATTCGTTTTGAATTTCGGCCGACAAATAATGAACTTGCAAGTGCCGATGAGACTGTTGCGACTCCTCTACTTTCCTTATATGATCTCCTAAAATTTGGTCACTACGACTTATCAATCCAAGAATCCCTAGAAATTACCATTGTTTGGGTCCCCAACCTTTGAGATTCACCTCTGAATGCCAACCCCCTTTCACCAAGGAACAAAATAGCCTGTACAACAGTTGCTTCCATATTGCAGCTTCGTTCTGGATACTCCTGTGTAACTGCAGTGAAATTGTGGCGCTGCATCCAATAACCTTTTGGACATTTCTCCACGCAACATAACATCTTTTATGATTCATGCTTTCATGATGTTCGGGAATCTTAACGGTCCGTGTAAGAAACCGCCACTCAATATTTCAATTGTTCAATTTATTGGAATTTGCAATTTTGACGCACTAATTGCCGATTTTTGATGATATTTGTAATTTTCACTACGTGAATAATTGATCTAGCGAGGTTTTTTTCAAATTTTCAAAATTTCAATTAAAAATTGAAAAATTGAAATTTTGAAAAATGCTTCGTGCGGGCATTGTTTAATTCTCCAATTTATTCCCTCTCACGATCACAGACCCTGTGGAATGGAACCGACGCGTTGACACCGGACACTCCCCTCTGGGAACGAGGGCATATTACAAGCTTAAGTGCCATGATTATGCGTACGTAGTAGTATAGCAGCTGCCGCCACACCGTTCCATGTGCTTAGCCACACTTCGGCCCACACGACATTAGCTGACAGCTCTTTGTGCTTGGCAAGGTAATAGTAGCCACAGATATTATCACTAATTAATACTCGATCGCACAGCTGAGCTTGCTAGAACATCGTGCGCTTTACAGTTACAGACGGACACAAGGAGCTCAGTTATGTTGAGCTATTTTGTTAAACATTTCACGCTACTTTTGCTTGCTGTAACGTTTAATAGTACTAGTACGCAGCCAATGCAAATTGCGATCGAAGCTAGTAGCTTGAATTAATAAATGTGAACACAACCCAGTTGGGGTAAGGCCCCCTAGCTGGAGGTCTCAACTGATCATGACCACACCCCTGTTCCCCTGTTTGCCCCCCCCCCCCCCCCCCGGGGGGGGGGGGGAGGGGAGGGTGTTATGTCGGTCCCTATATGCACATTTCTTGCCCTCGGATTGTCCTGTTTCTAAACTGGTGCCATCACAAGTCCTGTTTATCCATATTTTCCTTTTCCCATTGCCTGTATTGCCTGTATGTCATAAATGTGTGCATTCAATGCAAGTATGTGTACCCAATTTTAAAACTCAGGTCAAAGTTAAGTTCTGTCTGTCCCCCTGAATTCTATGTGGCAAGGTAGCCAGCCACACCAGCCCACTGTTTCATGTGAGCCAGACCAGCCACCATGTGCTGGAAGTGAGGTAGATGTGTGTTTTAAAAAATCCGCTACAACCACAAAAAAGTGGTTGTCATGGTGACCACACCCCCACTCCCACCATGCATGCAAGTCAATGGCACCAGTGCGTACATGACCCTATCCCAATGACCACAAAGTTCACCAATGGTGCAAGCAAGCTTCTCTGCCACATGTCTTTGGGTATGTCTGCACACAACTTGTAACACTCTCAGAGACTGCATGGAAATAAGAATTTGTGTATCGATGATGTGCATTAGTGAGCTGAGAATGTGTGCAAAATGTAAAGAATTGATCATAAGAGATAAGCACACATACTACCACACATACACACACTCACATAGTAATGCCCCCACTAAAAACTTTGTGCAAGACCCACTTGTTGCATCCCTCCATCTTGATCATTAAGTTTTAAAGCAAATCTAGACAATCTGGTGACTGTTCCTTGTTGCCAACAGGGTAGGTGTGTACATACAGCCTCTTCTTTGTTACCAGGCATATATGGTGTAAAGTACGATGGATTGTCCAATTAGCAAAATAGACAACAGGAGACGGGGCAATTCTCTTGTGCACATGTGAGAATGGGGAACCCAACACTAAGGCTGGTTCCCCAATGCTGAACAAACTTGTGGGAATGACCCATAATGATGGCATTTGGTTCCCCATTGCAACATGTGCACAGCTACCCTGCGCCAACAAGGAATTTTTTATTCAAGCACTTTGAAACTGAAGCACCTGGAATGTTTCAGCTCATCCAGGATGGATGAGTTGTTATAATCTGACACTGTGGGTGCCAGGTAGTCACGTAAGTAGAAAAAAGGGGTGCTGTATTGACGTATTCGGTTTTGCCTGATGGTCCGCCTCTACCAGATGGGTGCTACCCTCCCCCCCCCCTCCCCCCCCCCATGTTAGTTTTAGGTTTACTTTCACATGAAATATTTTGTGCTGTGATATGCATTGCCTAACTAACACATATCCTCTTTCTCAGTCAGATCCACCAACAGAAATTCTTCCAGAAATTCTTCCAAAGTGCTCTGAATGGCACTGTGCGCAGGTCAAATCTGTAAGGTTGAGCAGGCATCATTCACCCCTCTTGTGCTACAACTGGAGGCTGCATGCCACTACATGTACTACCTACAAACGTTTTGCATCATATCACATTAGTTAGGCAATGCATATCACAGCTCTAAATATTACATATCACTGATCACTTTGGAAACAAACCTAAAACTAACAAAGGGGGGGGAGGGGGTTAGCATTCATGTGCACGTGGTAAAGGTGGACCATCAGGCAAAACCAAATACATCAATACAGCACCCCTTTTTTCTACTTATGTGACTGCCTGGCACTCACAGTGTCAAATTATAACAACCCACCCATCCTGGATGAACTGACGCATTCCTTGTGCTTGAGTTTGAAGGAAATTAATTGCCTTGCAATGCGTTGGCATGTATGTGCCAAACTGCTTATCATAACCGGATTATTTGACGATTTCTTCACACCATAGTAAGTTGAAGCCTGGGTGGGTGTGGTCATCATGGAACACTGCAGTCATCTTCTTCTGATGTTCTCATTCGTGAGGAGAAGGGGGCCAGAGTGGGATGAACTATTCGCAAATGGAGGGATTCATTTTTTTCAAGCACGCTGGCAGAATAATATGAACAGCATAGATAAGAGGGTGTGGCCACAGTCCAAAGGTGAGCCATATCAAATACTCAAGAACACACTTGCACACACACACACACATACACACACACACACACACACACACACACACACACACACACACACACACACACAATACAACCCCTTCATAATACATTTGCAAATGCAAATCTGTACACACATACACACAACCACTCATTCCTTCTGTTTATGCAAACAAACTGTGACACTGTGTGTAAATGTGCATAGCAACTATTAGTGTGTGCCTCCACCTACAAACAAAACTGCTGCCATTGATCATGGGCAATAGTTGGCGTTGTAACTAATTAACAAGGTAGCAGTAATGCATCTGCAATATCAGAGAACACCTTTTGCGTATGTAATTCGTCACGCCATGACTCAATACCGTTTATGACCATGCACAATTGGTTCACAACGCTTAATTGACTACATGGCCTCCTTCCCAATGGACCCATTGATATAGTGTTAGGACTCTGTATCCAAGTTCGGCGCCACTTCAGACAAACAGTTGGCTGCTAGATCATGGCGTCCAGACAAGTGGGTTGCTAATTGTTCATCTTCCACATAGATGTTAATTTAAAACTTTATATCACTCTTATTTATTTATTTATTTTGGCATCTGTGCAGTACTTATTTGTTTACACACTAATTGTATCCGCCGCCTATTTTCTATACATCGAACGCTGGCACACTGTAATACATTACATACCCTCAAGCCACCATGCATATAAGAATTTCTCACACGACACGTACGTGCAGGCATGCACAGTACCATTAATTTGCTTTACGGAGGTCCGTCTATGTTAACTTGTCACTACAAATGCTGAAATGGCTCAAATGAAAAGGTTGGCCCCTACATGTACGGCATTTCATAGTCCCCTCCCAATGTGGCAAGCACAGCCTGGTTTCAGCCAAACCTAAACTATAGGGCAGCCTATAGTACATCAGTACATGTATAGAATAATCGGGTACGCCTATGAAGTTGCTCGCCCACGCAATACGTATTATATATCACACTTTTAACAGTTACACCGCCTTCAGATTGTTTCCTTCACACTGCTGGTACTATAAGAAGTTGACGTGGATGAAGTGTAGCACTGTAACAGTATATGAATATCAACTCTGCATATATTCAAAGTGTGTGTGTGTGGCAGGGTGGGATGCCATTGTAGATTGCTGTATGCTATAACGTAATGCTTTCATCTGATTGGACAGTGGAATGATTCCAAGAGTACTGAAGCAAAAAGGAAAAGGTGAGAGTTTGAGGTGGAGGGAAAGGTGAGGGTGTAGGGTGAAGGGAAAGTAAGGGTGTGTTCTTACTGGTAATCTTTACAGGAGATATGGCTGACTGTAACCTCCCTCTTCACACATTTCTACTACACATGTTCACCATCATCACATACACAAGCTATTAGGATATCCTGTTTTCTGACTGTCAGATGTTACATTCAAGCTGAAAGTTGGGTTCTGAAGCGTCCGTGCATGTATGTGGTGCATGGTGGTGTGTTTGTGTATGTGTGTGTTTTGCATGTGCCTGATTGTGGCCTGGTAGGTCGTTCACATGGGCTATTGACATAGAGCCTTACGTGCAATGCAGTCCAAATTTGCACATATGAGTGCAAAGCAATTTTGCAGTTCAGCTCAGAGCCCAAGGCTCAGAGTGCAAGGCTAAAAATCCTCTATGTGATGGTAATATTGCTCATCAGAAATGTAGTGTGTAATATCCTTTGGACATGTCTCTGCAAACAATTCTTACTCCTTGGGTGATGTGGTGCTGAATAGAGTTTATGATGGGGAACCCAATGCCATCACTATGGGGTCATTCCCATACGTTTGTTCAGCATTGGGGAACCAGCCTTAGTGTTGGGTTCCCCATTCTCACATGTGCACAAGAGAATTGCCCCGTCTCCTGTTGTCTGTTTTGCTAATTGGACAATCCATCGTAGTTTACACCATATATGCCTGGTAACAAAGAAGCTGTATGTACACACCTACCCTGTTGGCAACAAGGAACATTCACCAGATTGTCTAGATCTGCTTTAAAAATTCATGATCAAGATGGAGGGATGCAACAAGTGGGTCTTGCACAAAGGTTTTAGTGGGGGCATTACTTTGTGAGTGTGTGTATGTGTGGTAGTATGTGTGCTTATCTCTTATGATCAATTTTTATTCATTTACATTTTGCACACATTCTCAGCTCACTAATGCACATCATCGACACACGCATTCTTATTTCCATGCAGTCTCTGAAAGTGTTACAAGTTGTGTGCAGACGTGCCCAGATATGTGGCAGAGAAGCTTGCTTGCACCATTGGTGAACTTTGTGGTCATTGGGATAGGGTCATGTACGCACTGGTGCCATTGACTTGCATGCATGGTGGGAGTGGGGGTGTGGTCACCATGGTGACCACTTTTTTGTGGTAATTTAGTTGTAGCAGATTTTTAAAACCCACATCTACCTCACTTCCAGCACGCGGTGCTGGCTCACATGAAACAGTGGGCTGGTGTGGCTGGCTACCTTGCCACATAGAATTCAGGGGGACAGACAGAACTTAACTTTGACCTGAGTTTTAAAATTGGGTACACATACTTGCATTGATTGCATAAATTTATGACATACATGTACAGGCAATACAGGCAATGGGAAAAGGAAAATATTGATAAACAGGACTTGTGATGGCACCAGTTTAGAAACAGGACAATCCGAGGGCAAGAAATGTGCACATAAGGGACCGACATAACACCCTCCCCCCCCCCCGTGGGGGGGGGGGGGGGGGGGGGGGGGGGGGGGGGCAAACAGGGTTGCTGTCATGATCAGTTGAGACCTCCAGCTAGGGGGCCCTACATCAACTGGGTTGTGTTCACACTTATTAATTCAAGCTTCTAGCTTGAATCGCAATTTGCATTGGCTGCGTACTAGTACTATTAAACGTTACAGCACGCAAAAGTAGCGGGAAATGTTTAACAAAATAGCTCAACATAACTGAGCCGTCTGTAACTGTAAAGCGCACGATATTCTAGCAAGCTCAGCTGTGCGATCGAGTATTAATTAGTGATAATATCTGTGGCTACTATTACCTTGCCAAGCACAAAGAGCTGTCAGCTAATGTCGTGTGGGCCGAAGTGTGGCTAAGCACATGGAACGGTGTGGCGGCAGCTGCTATACTACTACGTACGCATAATCATGGCACTTAAGCTTGTAATATGCCCTCGTTCCCAGAGGGGAGTGTCCGGTGTCAACGCGTCGGTTCCATTCCACAGGGTCTGTGATCGTGAGAGGGAATAAATTGGAGAATTAAACAATGCCCGGGTCCGTGTATATTTCCGCCATTCCTAAATTTCATTGGTTTCAATTTTTTCAGAAATTGAGAATTTGCTTTTTCTTCCAATATTTCATTGTTTCATCAAATTCAATTCATGCAGGTAAGCAATTTCGCCTGTATTCTTCTTGATATATTTCAATTTTTGAATCAATGCACTGTATATTTCCGCCATTTCCAAAATTCAATCGTTTCAATTTTTCAGACATTGAAAAATTGCTCTTCCCTCCAATGTTTCATTGTTTAATAAAGTTCAATTTCTAGAGATAAGCAATTCCGCTTGTGTTCTTCTTATATGATCTCGATATTTGAATCAATGCCGTTGTCTATTACACTGTTGTTAAATTTTCAATTTTTTTTTGCATCCTAATTAATTTGTTGCTGTCTCGTCCCCAGATCAGACATATATAAGTACCCCGCTCTTAGCAATGCCTACCTTGGTTCATAAGTCCCGCCTTTACAAGAAAGCAAGTTTATTAGAGAAGCATAGCAAAAGAGGTAGATATGCAGATATGTAAGAGAGGGAAGTTAACGTTGGGGTGGCTCCATTGAGCTACGCCCCCCCCCCCCCCCCCCCCCCCCCCTTTCCCAGCAACAGGAAGGCTCGTAGCCAGGAAAAAATTTGGGGGGTGGGGTTAACCCACCCTACCTCCACCTTTAGTGGTTTACGATAGATATATACAATCCCATTGGCCTCATCCCAGTAAGCATTCCCCGTACGCATTCTCCGTTACTACTCACAACTCACACCTTCAGCAAAGTAGGGTTAACTAAGTACATGGGCTTTGTACGCACATGGCTATGGAAATGCCAATTTAGGGGGTTATAGTTACATGTGCATGTTTATGATCTGCAGAAACATGTGGATACTGAGCCTGTAGCTGCCATCAGTCACCATTGGAGCATATCACAGGTAAAAGGAACACTTCTTTAAATATGGAATTGGTACCAGAAGTACATTAGTACAAGCATATGAAGAAAATACCGCCTCAATGAAAGTACTTGTGTTGCATGGCATATGAGATGATGACTGTCCAACTCACAATTAAATATGGGCCGGACAGTGTCCAGCTAAATCGGCCTTCTGGGGTTACGCATGCATAAAAAATTGTTGGCAGATATATAAATCCATGTATCCTCGCAATTGTACAATGCTTAATCTCGTGCATGTCTTCCCACACTATTTGCCCCTCCTTTTGGTGGTCTAGCTATTTTCTTTGCCGTAAGAACAATTAAAGCTCCCCAACCCATCGGGTACATATCTCCAGGTACGCGCGTCATCTATCGAGGTGTTCTTTAGCTATTTAACAGTCCATACTGATGACTTGAATGTTATCAATTACGTAGATATTCCATGCTGTGCAAATTGAGTGGATGTGGAGTCCATTTTTTGTCCTTCATGACAAGACCGCCCTCTGTCAGGTCGAAGCTGAAACACGTCTGCACTCATGAAAGCTCTTTTTGCTCTGCAATGCATTTGCAAATAATGTATACTTGTTATACCTTAAACCAATAAGTCTCCAACTTTATGACAATGAACCTTCTTAATAACCGCGTGCTATGGTTCACTCCATGAAACATCATGAAAAGTCGGAGGCCTTGAAATAAGGAGTGCTGCATGTTCATGCACCTTGATCCTTCAGCATAATTAGCCTCATTTGCGGTTTTGAGAACTCACCTTTACCATATACTACCACCGCGTTTTCAAGAGTCACCACTCTCCCTTTGGCTCTACAGTTAGGTCATAATGAACCTCCTCCTTCTGGCCCTATGTCATATCCTGCATGGGACTCTCATGCAGCCACTGCCTCTGATCCCTAGTCTGAGGTGAGGCTCCTATCTGCACGCCTCTATATGAAAAGCTTTAATGCATGGATGGTTACCTCTATAGGTGTTTTATATGTATAGATCAAGAGATAAATTAAGCAAAAATGACACAGAGGCATTATCTCAGGCCTTTAAAAAGGTGCCTTGTGTGGTACTAGATGCTCCTAAAAGCATTCCCCATTGGTATTAGCATAGCGTGCATGGTTGTGTTTCAATGTAAAACACATAATGAGATGTGTATACAGTGAATCATATAAATGATGGCATGCATTAGTCTGGGTACCCGACTGATCGGTTGCAGTATCATAGTGATAGTGCAACCAGTCTGTACTCTGACTATTAGGCATGCATATGCGCGCATGTGCACAGGATATACAGCTAAAAGTGCATTTATACACAATTTCACTATCATCAACGGCATATGAGTCTGGAATCTAGCCTATAGGTGGATCTTGGAAGTACATGCAAGTCGATCGTGCAGTTTAATGATGTAGGTGTAGAATTTGCAAGGACTGGTGCAAGAATTTAAAAGTAAGTTTAAAAAAAAAACCCACTATGAAACAATAAAATGCGCAACAATGATTTAACATCTTTTAACACGCGGTTTACGACAGATGCGGGGAAATATTGGGGAATATATAATATTCATAATTCCCTCCTATAGATTTTTTTCTAAGCTAATCATGTTTAATAATACACCAATCATTATAGATGAAATTGGAAAAGTAAAGAATCAGCAGGCATATACAATTGTCGTATTGTAACCTTTAAAAGCCAGCTCATTATAGTTTTAACGATGTGCCTCAGATTTCAAGGTACAGTTCCGATATCCTAAATGGATGCAAAAGCGAATGTTGTAAGAAAAAGTTTTATACACCGAAAACCAATACAGTGGTATAAGTAGTGCGATCGACCAGGAATTGCATAGAAAAACAAAGGGCACCTGGCACAGCATGTTTGCGGAATTGTCCGACAATGCGAGCCTGTATATAACTCCATAGGGCAGTCGCAAATGCGTACTGAGTTTTAAATATGAAAAACTGCAAGAACGATCATTCAAACGACTACGAGGGAATTATTCCCCAAAATAATCAAGATTTCCCCGCGTCTGTCGTAAACCGAGTGTTAAAGGAGAGAAGGTTGGAAGCAAAGTTCCCAAAACATTTATGCAGCATTCCCCTTCTGAATGGCAACGGAATGCTTTTGCATGAGATACGCCAGAGAGCTTTTGTCACCTGTGGCGTTCGCAATGCGGCGACCCAAGTCTGTCAAGAAAGATATGGAGCGAGGGCTGCAGGCTCCAGAAGCTTCAAAAGCATGCAACAGGAGTGAAGGATTGGTAGCCATGCATGGATGCGCCTGGTTCGCTGCTGCACATACTTCAGAGGCTGTGATGGATATAATAAGTATGGGAATTAAGGGGCAAAAATGTCCATTCTGGTACCAATTCCATATTTAAAGAAGTGTTCCTTATACCTGTGATATGTTCCAATGGTGACTGATGGCAGCTACAGGCTCAGTATCCACATGTTTCTGCAGATCATAAACATGTAATAAATATAACAGTGGCAAAAGCCCCTAAATTGGCATTAACATAGCCTTGTGCGTACAAAGCCCACATATACTTAATTAACCCTACTTTTGCTGAAGGTGTGAGTTGTGAGTAGTAACGTGGAATGCTTACGGCGAATGCTTACTGGGATGAGGCCAATGGGATTATATATATATATATCTATCGTAAACCACTAAAGGTGGAGGTAGGGTGGGTTAACCCCACCCCCCAAATTTTTTTCTGGCTACGAGCCTTCCTGTTGCTGGGAAAGGGGGGGGGGGGGGGCGTAGCTCAATGGAGCCACCCCAACGTTAACTTCCCTCTCTTACATAGCTGCATATCTACCTCTTTTGCTTTGCTTCTCTAATAAACTTGGCTTTAACTGCTTCCTTGTCAAAGCGGGACTTATGAGCCAATCGTAGGTACATGTATTGTTAAGAGCGGGGTACTGATATACGTTTGATCTGGGGACGAGACTGCAACAACTTAATTAGGATGCAAAAAAAAAAGAAAATTTAACAACAGACGGCAATGATTCAAATATTGAGATCATATAAGAAGAACATAAGCGGAATTGCTTATCACTAGAAATTGAACTTAATGAAACAATGAAAAATTGGAGGGAAAAGCAATTTTTCAATTTCTGAAAAAATTGAAACGATTGAAATTTGGAAATGGCGGAAAAAAACAGTGCATTGATTCAAAATTTGAGATCTATCAAGTAGAATACAGGCGAAATTGCTTACCTGCATGAATTGAATTTGATGAAACAATGAAATATTGGAAGAAAAAGCAAATTCTCAATTTCTGAAAAAATTGAAACCAATGAAATTTAGGAATGGCGGAAATATACACGGACCTGCCCGCACGAAGCATTTTTCAAAATTTCAATTTTTCAATTTTTAATTGAAATTTTGAAAATTTGAAAAAACCTCGCTAGATCAATTATTCACGTAGTGAAAATTACAAATATCATCAAAAATCGGCAATTAGTGCGTCAAAATTGCAAATTCCAATAAATTGAACAATTGAAATATTGAGTGGCGGTTTCTTACACGGACCCTTAACGTATAGCTTTTTCCACTTGTTATCCTTAGAATAGCCACTTGATAAAGCTAGTAAAGAGCGATTCACAGTGGAAGACTGCATGGGTAGGGTAAAGAGCCGACAAGGAAAGCAAAATAATGTTTGCTTGCTTTTGCTCCAGACTAGCCAATCACGATGAACGTCTTCTCCGTTTGGCAGTTTATAACATAGAAGAGAAACTGGGAACGCTCTGTTGGAAGAATCTTTAGGAAATCGTAGCGGATGCATTTCTAACAGCTTCTTCTACTTCTTCCCTTGTGGGTACATCTCCCTTGATGAAGATTCCTATATCAACACCGACTACCTCGACAATACTTTTGGCTTCTGCTGCCACTAAGGCCTCATCATGGATCTCCAGGCCTTCGGTTGATCCTTTAACAGCAGCATCTGGTTCTGATCAAGGCACCTCTTCTTGAATCTCCGCAAGGTCTTCTTTACTCAATACTTCAATAGCAATATCAGAATGTGATGGAGCTATTATTGCTTCCGCACTAGGCTGCACACTGCTGCATTGATTCACTGTCTTCTGTTACATCAAAGCCATGTTGTTGAAGCGTATTCTGTCCTTTGACTCATTCAGCACGCATTTCCTTTTCTTTTCTTTTCTGGGCGCCTGATTTATGATGGTAGCTCATTCTCGATCTCGCTCGTTAAATAGAAAGTGTAAATCAGTCACCCAAAACGCTGTGATTGGTTATAACGGTCTAGGCCCCCGGGGCCCGGACCCGAAACAAATTGGGCTACTCGGAACGACTTAGTGCTGTGGACAAGCCATTCATTATCGACCCGGGGTCGTGCCTAGTGACCAGTGTAGGGCGTGGTTCTAAAGGCCCGGGCCCGGAGAATTTTGCCCTCCTCACGTAGGCGCTGTATCTGTAAACCCTCGCTAAAACCTTGAGGACGTTTAATTAAGTTAAGCCTCCCACACGTATCGTTGGAACGGCCGGGTTAAAACATATGATCTAAGTCTTCAATGGTGCTAATGAGTTAGTTACTTTCACTGCGAGGAATAGATCGATGTGATTTCCATGTGAATCTGAAGCGAAACAAAAAAATGCGATCATATGTAAAGGGTGTAGGGTGGTACCACGTACGCCCTCTTTTTTTAAATCCGTCGTATCTTTTTTCTCTTAAGCAGATTTTTATTTTAATTATAAAAGCAGATTCGTAATCCTCTCCTCAAGTTCAACAGTACTGGACGATGGGGGTCCATACAGAATTTTTTTGCCCCCCCCCCCCCCCCCCCCCCCCCCAGTCTCGTCCCCAGACCCAGATTCCCAACAGCTGCGAGTGGATTACATCACCGCTACGTGGAAAAATCCACCCGCGGAATCTGGGTCTGGGGACGAGACTGGGGGGGCAAAAAAATTCTGTATGGACTCCATCGTCCAATACTGTAGAGCTTGAAGAGAGGATTATGAATCTGCTTTTATGCTTACAGTAAGAGAAAAAAGATACGAGGGATTTTTAAGAGGGCTATTGGGGACCACCATATGCCCCTTACATTTTATTGCGTTTTTGTTTCGCTTCAGATTCACGTGGGAGTCACACCGATCGATTCCTCGCAGTGAAAGCAGCTAGTTAGGACCCAAGTACAAATATCTGTAAACCCTCGCTAAAACCTCGAGCACGTTTAATTAAGCCTACCACACGTATCGCTGGAACGGCCAGGTTAAAACGTTAAATACATATGAGAGTCTACTTGGTCTTGGGTGCTAATGAGTTAGTTACTTTCACTGCGAGGAATCGATCGATGTGATGCCCATGTGAATTTGAAGCGAAACAAAAAAGATACGAAAATGCGATAATATTGAAGGGCGTAGGGTGCATGGTACCACCCACGCCCTCTTTTTTAAATCCGTCGTATCTTTTTTCTTTTAAGTCCGATTTTATTTAAAAAGCAGATTCGTAATCCTCTTTTCAAGCACTACAGTATTGGATGATGGGGGGGGGGGGGGGGGGGGTTTCCATACAGATTTTTTTTTTGCTCCCCCCCCCCTCCTCGGTTTCAAGTTCAAATTATTTGATATTGTAAGTGATTACAACTTCTTTCTTACGCACTGAAAATTGGTCTGTTTATCATGGACCGGAGTTACAATGGGCTGTTTTTAATTACGTATACGGTACATTTTCCACGCATCAACTTTTGATATTCCTTCCTATAATAGTGCATTAGGCAGCAATGACCCCAATTGTAGATTTATTACATGCATGTCAGCCTAAGTAAAAAATGACCTGCTCTGTTCTTCATTAGAGGCTTACCTTGACTTGTTCTGTGCAGTCATGTGATCTCCAATCTTCCTAGCCAGTGCTGGGTTATTGCCACCTGAACGTTTGTGCACAGCTTGACACAACAGCTTCCATGATGGCCGACCAAACTTTTTGGTATCATAGCATTCCCGTAGCCAATCAACCAACATACTTCTGAGACATTCATTGGAGTCACCATTCTTGTTTTTATTAATTTTTTCCAGTTCTGCATTATTAAGCCTCAAGGCAATTCCCAGGTTATGCCAACTTGCTGTCACATCAGACACCTGTGCCATCACATCTGACAGATTATTCTCATCTCGTGATAATGAGGGGGGATGGGGGTGTTTAAGGTGTGATTAATGCAATACAACGTAGAATAATGTGCCCAACATACCAATAGGATCCGCAGACAAATGTGAGAAATCATCTCCTGTACTTGCTTCTTGATCTGGTTCAACCCCACCTTCATCCATGCCTCCAACTATGCTTCCTCCTTTTTGACCATTTTCTGCAATAAAATTAATGTGATACAACTGACACATGAGGTAGCCACAAAGCGGAAGATGAAAGGTAGTGGGTGGTGGGGGAAGAAGGGCCCGGGGAGGAAAGGAAGGGGAGGAGGCAAGTGCATTACTTGAAATAAGTCTTGAAAAGCATTACTATGGACACATACTGTCTCAAATATACCAACTCATTTACCTGTCAACAAAGATACAATATTCTTACCCATGTTCAGAACGGTTAGGAAGCTCCCAGGGTAAACAGTAACTTGTTGCTGTACCAATGATTTCATCGTATTTGTATTCATGTTGCATTCAGAGGGAGAAGAGGTGAATGTTCTATAAGATACCAATACGCGATTAATTTATTGTTTAAGTTACAGATGATAAAAACATTTCTAATAAAACCAGCTAGCATTTGATAAATCTGATTCCACGCGTTTTTCCCCTTTAAGTCTTAAGATTGTGCCATTTAATACGAGAGCTGGGTTAGGCCATTCCAAATGAGAAAATAGTTTCCCGTCCGGACCTTTTTTGATTCCCCATGCGGGCGGCTATTATCCATTATTTACTTTAAATCATATTATGCATGTGCATCACATCAGTCCGCCGCCAACACCTCTTTTGAGTGTATTATGTATACCTTTGGTGTGCTAATGTCCCCAACGTAATTTGCACAAGAGATCACATCACACACACACACACACACACACACACACACATATGCACCTACACGTGAACACACAAACCTATTCATGCACACACACACATTCACATGTACCTTACACACACACACACACACACACACACACACACACACACACCTATGCATGCACACACAACACATACCAGTACACCATGTTACGCTAATATTATAATAGTAGTGTGTTAAAAGTTCATTCCAGTGATGTCAAGGCAAGTAGCTATGTACTGGTATATGTAGTGGTATTCAAACCTGGTAGGCCTCATCAAAGAATCTCCAAAATATGTTGAACATATTCCATAATTGTTCTAAAGACTTCAGACTTCATTAGGTCTACCTTGCCCCCTGGATCCGCCCCTACAATGTATGTACCGTAAATAATTTGTTCCAATAATTAGAACAATGAACATAATGGTGGCCGGGGGGGGGGGGTTATAATGACGCGGGCGGAGGACGGGAAACTATAATCACATTTGGAATGGCCTTATGCTGAGCACGGCCAAATCAACTCATTACACTTTTAAGTTTCTAATGGCAGAGATGCCTTCCAACGGCCGGAAAGTAGATGAGAATTGATGTGACACTAATGTCTAAGAGGTATACGGATAGGACAGTAATGCGCTGTTGGAACAATACGGGCCTTTAATGCTGTTTAATAGGTGGTAAAAGTATGTTAAACTGGTTTAAAATCTTTGCTCTCACGGTGCTTTCCCCACTCCCATCGCCAACTAATAACAACACCGCGGCATGGAAAATTGCCATGGGCCATTAAAAGAGGGGTTAAGGAGCGCTCACCTGCCGGAAATCCAAACTGTTTTCAAACTTGTGGCACAGAATTGAATCAGACTGTTACCACATGCTACAGCGGCTATCTGATTCAATTCTGGTTGAGTAACTTCCGATTCATACCTTTCTCGCCAGGAAGTTACACAAAACTAGTATCAGCTTGATCGTAGCTGAACCAAACTTGCCGGTTATGTAATATAATATGGGATGTTGTGTTTATATACAGCCTTCGTGGTTACAGATAATTGCATAGAGGTCTAGTCATACTCTACACTTACTGAAACAAAGTGCATGAACTGGCATTACTACAGTTTAGTTTCCGGTGATTAATATTGAAGGCAGCTGTTGAAAGGTTTCGCGGTCCAACGCTTGAATTGGTATACCGCGGATGTGTTGTATATAGTGCACACTGTTCTGATTGAAGGGTTTCTAGAAGTTGGGTAGCAGAGAATGGTTGACAAACACATCAGTTTGCCGAAGCCGTTCTCTAGTGGTGACTTCCTAAGCGCGCTAGCGATGGAGTGTTGATTTGATATTTTATTGAACGTGACGTCACGTCCAGACTGGCCTGCCTATTTCTTACTGTTGTCAATCTAAGGCTTTCAGAAAGTGTAATGGCTGCTGGCTCTGCTGATCTGATGATCCACATGTGGTACTTACTGCAGCCAGAGGTCATAATATTATATTATAAACAAAAATTGCATGCAAGCCATGTAAAGTGTATGCAAATCAGGGTGGTTTACATGTTGATTATCGTATGTGGTGGGAACTTGGAACCTATGTCACCTGCCTGTGAGGATGTGATGATGACAATTCCCCGGCAAAAGAGGGTTGAACTAAAGGTTGCTGTTGCAGGTCTTAAAAGTGGTTTGGGGGGAGGGACAACAGAGTGGTTAGCTGGGAGATAGCAACATGGAAGTGACCATGCAGAGAGGAAGACATTGCAGAGTGAGAGGGGAGGCATTGCAGAAGAGCAGACAACAGCTCTGCAATGGTTTATTTAGTACCCCTCAATGTGCTGTAAGCAGTGGTGGCAGTCTGGTCTCACTTCAGACCATACACGTCTTTTGCAAGCTGGGTTTATGTTTAGAGGGTTAGGGAAGGGTTTGACATCAAATATTCACTACGGGGGGGGGGGGGGGGGGGGGTACTAATTATATAAGTACACTGTTATTGACATGCCAGAGGGTGAATCCAGATTCTTGGTTTGAATTGTACTTTGCACCTGCATTCCATCCCCCCATTGAGGGTCGCTCAGAAGTAAGTCTGGCATTAGGAAACTTCACCCCCTCCCTCTTCCACATTGGTGAATTCTAATTTTCAGCTTTGTTTTATTTGACAAAAATAATATCATTGGTTTTATAGGCCTTGCTGATTAGTACCCCCATGTAAGGTGTGTGGTGCAGAATCTAGACAGCCACTTCGCACCATTATCAATGTTGATCATTAACTAGCAGGGTCTCATTCCAAGAAATGGTTAATACAAAGCACTAATGATTCCTTTCCTACTGGGTAAATGATACAAATATGCAATGTCAGTCAATAGGCCTATTCAGAAGACCGATATGCCAAGTTCTGCCGAACTGAGCATGTTCTTCAGAGATGATGAAGACAGCATAGACGTCAGTGTTTGCTTGCCACATATCTTGTTCAGTGTGAGAAGGAAATTGGAGGCTTCACGGTCAGCCTGTGCATGCCTTATGGTGAGCTCCTGTAGTGCTTTGGACTCCCCAAGGAGAAACAGAGGAAGAGTGAGGTTCTTGCGCTTAGGGGAGCTGATATCAAGTAGTGAGGACTTGTTAGATATCTGGGGGATGTCACTGCATAGCACAACACATATGCCCATGAAGTTGTTTTTTCCCAAAACATCATGATCATAAGCACCAAGGACCACTATGGTGCCTTTTACCTCCATGTTCTCCTGGGATGCAGGCCTGTACACAGAGAAAATAGAACAGGGTCCACACAACACACTCCTTCACTCACAGAACAGATTTATAATTGAATGTGGGATTGAGAGTTTTACGCTGGACTGGTGTTTTGGTCTTAAAATATTTTTGAAAGTGAATTTCAGGCAATGGGATCAGTTCAACATACGGGTCACTGAGACCTGAGGGAGAGCCACATATGTGTATAACATTGCCTAGCACAAACTGCTGTGTGTAATGTACCAGTCCTGGTAAGTTGCGTCCTTGGAAGATGGTGATCTCTATGTTACCTGTTTCTTTGATGTACCAATGCTAAGGGTCAGCTCACCAAACCTGTGCTCAGGGGAGCCCACAGCCTTTGCCTGCTGCTCTGCCAGATCTGCACAACACCTGAGGATGAGGTCCCTGGTGGACAGGCACATCAGCTCCAAGTCATTCAGCAGGACCTGCAGTGGGAGAACCCCGACAGTTGGTAGAGGGATATGTGCTTCATACTGTTCAGGATAACACACAGCTGAATTATGACCTCAAATTTCCCCAGCCCAGAGGTGTGATGAGAGGCTCATGTGTAGATCTGTTCAACATAGTATTTAGCTGCCTCTGTGATGCACTGGTGAGTAGAATATTTTGTATAATGTGTAGCAGGCAGTGTGTGTGTGTGTGTGTGTGTGTGTGTGTGTGTGTTGGTGTGTGTGTGTGTGGGTATTGGCGTGTGTGTGCGTGTGTGTGTGCATGTGTGTGTGTGTGTGTGTGTGTGTGTGTGTGTGTGTGTGCACATAAGCATTGATTGTATTTTTCTCACATTCACAAGTTCTATCATGAATGTGTAGGTATCTTCTGGAGAGGACCAGCCAAGGTTATGCCAGAAGTCCATCAACTGGTGCAGGAAGGTCAGTGTGTCCACCAGAGATGAATATCCAACTTCATCAGTGACACTTGCAATCTTAATAGAGTTTAATTGAAGTATCAATGAAAGAGGTTAATTAACTATGGATTATTAAAAATAGCATTGCAAATGAGGACACATTTTAGACAATACTCCAATTGGTTGTTCATGTACCTTATCAAGTTCAACAGCCTTATCAATCTTTGTCTTACATGTGACCATGGCAATCTTCATCCAGGCTGGGACCATCTTTTTAAACCAAGTCTGATATTTCACTAATTGGAGGCCTGCAAGCAAAATGTAATTAATGCATCCATAAAACACCACATCCAAAGAAGTTGTACCCACCTTTCAAGTTACTTCCTTCCACCTGCTTGGCTATTTCAGACATCTTCTTGATGTTCAGGTACATCATATATGAAGTTTTCCCCTGTTCCTTCAGGCAACTTGACAACAATCATATTTGCTTTGGTACCACTTGCCAATTGATGTCTGCCAAGGGAATTACTCATGTAACCTCGTCCATCACCCCACATCTTCCTCCCCCTCCCCCCCTTCATATGTAACAATGTACATAAATAAACTTAATGGAAACTTCCAATGCAGTTTTTAAAGATCTCTGATCAGCTGGTAGCCTAGCAACAAGGTCATCAAGCTACGGTGGCCCGGTAGGTCGCGGGTACGAGCAGCGGTTTGAGAGCAAAAATGAGTACGAGCAACGGTCTGAGAGCAAAATTGCGTACGGTCTGAGAGCAAAATTGCGTACGGTCCAAGAGCAAAATTGCGTACTATTATGGCATGTATGGTATGGCATGTTATTTGTGCCACATCGACCATATCGACCATATTTGTGCCACATCGACCATATATACGGCAATTCATGTGTTATTTGTGCCACATCGACCATATACGGTAATTCATGTGGTCGTGTGCGCGCTGCGTATCGATTGTGCGGTCGATGTGGCACAAATAACATGCCATAGCCATATACATATACGCAAAGTGCGCGTACGCACGCACACACAATCACGCGCGCGCGCGCGCACACACACACACACACACACACACACAAACATACACATGAATTCCATATCCTTAGATCACACATGCGAGCGCACATGTACACTGCACACACACCCACACACGCAAGAAAATCTCTTTGGGGTCTGAAGATTAGAATTGCACAATTAGCATAGCTTCCCCTAGCTTGGTGAGTAAACATTATATTATCAATTTCTATGTAGGGGGCATAGTGACTAGCAAAGGATCAGTTTTACCAAGGGGAGGGGAGGGGCACCTACACACACACACACACAAACACACACACAAACTCACACACATGCTTTGATCACACATGCGAACGCACACTGCACACACACACACACACACACACACACACACACACACACACACACACACACACACACACCACGCACACAAACATATGCACATACATACACACTCCCTTCCTGCCTGGACCCTGAACATATCCCGTACGAAGGGTATTAAATATAGGACTATCTATTGAACGTGAAATAGCCTATGTATGATTTACCACTGAATCGATGCTCGAGTCCAGCTATATACATGTATCCGATCGATCGCTGTACCCTCGATAACGTAGATTGTTCGTCGAAAGCGATGTTTTAGCCACGTGGTGGATTAATAAGGCGATAGAAAAAAAATGCGACGGAAGTCAGCCAGTACGACAATTATTATGATCGATGAGATAGGAAAAGCGGTTGCTACGATTGATAAAGTACACATCGATAAAAAAGTATCGCATCGACAGAAAAATGTCCCAAACGGCGCTTCATACTCAAAGACCAGCAAAGCAGTAGTGATACCTCAATAATCTTGGAGGACGAAAATGTGCAGGTTGAAACTGAAAGTGAATCAGCTTTCGACGGAGTGTACACTTTAGTACAAATCGTAGATTCAACAATGAATATTCATTCAAAAGCTGGAAAGTTAGACGACCCTGTTCTTCTGCTAGAGCCAGTGCAAAGCACACTGCCAACGCCGTAATGATTCTACATGCAGTACGCGTACATTAATCTTATAACTGCTTACACATGTATTTTAAACCGTTTGTTTACCTCTAATTAAGAATACACGTGTACATGTACACATTGCGCTTGCGCTTGCGGTTATCCGCATTAAAGACCATTTACAGATAAGACCACATTTATCTGATTGTACTTGGTGGTCTTATTTGTGAGCGCTAGCTTACTGTACTAATGCTTTGAGAATTCATAGCGTTGATTGCAACTTGCATGTAGGCAGCAGTGTCACGGAAGTTAGCTAAGAACATCATACACTACTGAGGCGTGCGCAACACAATGAATTTTAGCTAAATATCACTAAATTAATTTGTACTGAAAATATAATTGAGTTACCGGCATGCAACATTGTTGCCTAGTGTATGGTCGCCTTAATGCATGCGTTGGGAATTCATAGCGTTGAATTGAAACTTGTGGACACAATGAACTCGTTGCAGCAACGCACAGTATCGTCGCATTCTAACGATTCTGCGCATGCGCAAATGCAATTTTGATAGCATTTACGTAATATTAATTATGAGTGGTGGTGGCGGACGGCCAGGGATGCGACCCGCCGCCGGCACTTCAGTGGCACCAGAGATAATATATAGATGGCACACATCAAACTATCTATATGATTGACATGTGTGGCATAGTTTTAGGGCGATTGCAACGCTGGGTCATATTTGCTGATGTTTTATCATCAGCCTGTAAAATTTCCAGAACTTGGTTGAGTTGACCCTTGTTCAAGGCTCTTTGCAACAGGTCATACTGCCTTCCTTTGTTTTTGATCCGCTCACGCTCTGCTTCCCGTTCTGCGGTCTTTTGTTTTTCCATCTCCGTCTTTCGATGTTCCCCTTCTGCCACTCTAATCTTCTCGATCTCGGCTTGCATCTTTATTTTGTCAGCTTTTGCACTAGCCTCAACGAGTTCTAACGCAGTACGTCGTTTTGCGTCTTCTAGTGCCATTTCAGCAGCAAGTTTTTCCTTTTCAGCTTCAATCCTTCTTTGTTCAGCTGCAGTATAATCAATCTTTTCGGTTTCAGTTATTCTATGTTGCTTTTCAGCTTCCCGTTGTACCTCTCTCTTCGAACAGCTAAAAGACAATTAGGATGCATGCATGCAGAAGGATGGTTGCCTATACTAGCTGCTGTTATTATATACTTACAATTTACAAACATTTCCCCAAGCGATTTCCACTACAAAACAATTACAGCCTTTGCACCGACCCATAGTTGTGAGACCTCCGGTGACTGAATGCTTTATACTGGCCAAAGGGAAAATCCCAGGGCCCGGATTTCTGCACATTTTTGCTGTATTGCTGTCATGCAAAGTTACATGTGCACCACCTGTGCATATGGCATTGGTAGGCAATCATCTACTATTTGGGGTGGGGGGTGGGGTGGGTGTGCTGACTATGGAGTACATGGCTTATCACGGGGTCCAGTCCCTAAATGCAGTCATTTCCTAGTTTATATCCCATAGTCTCTGAGATATCCCAGCTGGGCCCATGCCAGCTCTCTGCAGGAAACCACTGCTGTCTATTTTGAGTGCAGTCACTGTAGGCAATTATGGCATCAGATGGAGGATTTGGTGTGATCTAGGGTGACAGCGTGTCTATTAAGTGGTAACTTACATCTGCTGTGTGGAAATGTCACCTTCACAACTACATAGTTGTTCCAACTGCAGTACTATGCATGGAGACAGGAGACAGTGTCCATTCAGAGACCTTTCTGATCACACTGCATGTACACAGCTTGCAGATTTTAAACTGGGTGCTTGCATTGAGACTACACATAATCAACACATAATATTACATGTGTTTAGTTTAATTTGACCCGACCTTGTATAGTTAGGGTAGGTCCTTCTCACGTGGGCGTAATATGCCACACAAATGAAACTCGTTTTTCTAGTGTGCTCATTCATAAGTGAGTATAACGTTATTTATTTCTGAGGTATAAATAAAATGTGCACCAGACCAGGCTTGTTGCTGAGGTGGTTACCCTTATGGTGTTTGTATTGCTAGGTACAAAGTACATGTGATGAAACAAAATTATGTCAGCTAATTCCATTCAGAGGACTGCAATAACTGCTTGCTCCCAGACTGTACTAGTGTGTGCAGGAGCAACATGGCTGACCAGCTGTGCATATTCAAGATACATGTTGCCATGGAGAGGCTGTGCAAAATAGGTATGGCGAGTGTGTCAAGTAGGATTGCTTAGTGACAGTCATGGAATATTAATGATATCTTCAGTGTTTTAGAGGGGTACATGTCAGCATGTGCATGTCTCGTGGAGAGTTCCTGTAAGGCCTTGGACTCCTCAAGGAGAAACAGAGAAAGAGTGAGGTTCTTGCGCTTAGTGGAGCTGAGATCATGCAGGGGACTTGTTCGAGATTTTACACCCAACGTTCCTCCACAGGTATTTCAGGTACACGGCAACAGCATTTGGGAAATGCTCAGCTCTAAATGATAAATTCTTATGTTTGATAGCCAACCATTATTTGGTGCAACCACTAGTCTAGTTTCAAATATGCTAGTTTCTCACCTAGCACAAGCTCTGGACTACCTACACCTGTTTCCTGTGTAATGTCTGCATGCTGTATTATGTGCTCTGTGGTAGAGCTGTTAGTGTTACGTATGTAATTTTTATTTTATATGAACAGCCAGCAGTAACGTAAATGAGACGACTGAACAAAAACACATTGTACTGCAATTCATGTCCCAACTTCAAAGAGGAGGAGAGTCTTGCCAGGAGAGGTGTGTGGCTTTTTTTGTAGCTTTGCTTAGCACATTGATGAACTCAATAGACTCGTGATCAGAGAACTGATGTCGAAGTGCAAGTTCTTGTAATGCTTTGGACTCTGCTATGTGAAACAGAGGAAGAGTGAGATTCTTGCGCTTGGGGGAGCTGATATCAAGAAGTGAGGACTTGTTAGATATCTGGGGGATGTCACTGCATAGCACAACACATATGCCCATGAAGTCATCTTTTCCCAAAACATCATGATCATAAGCACCAAGGACCACTATGGTGCCTTTTACCTCCATGTTCTCCTGGGATGCAGACCTGTACACAGAGAAAATAGAACAGGGTCCACACAACACACTCCTTTACTCACAGAACAGATTTATAATTGAATGTGGGATTGAGAGTTTTACGCTGGACTGGTGTTTTGGTCTTAGAATATTTTTGAAAGTGAATTTCAGGCAGTGGGATCAGTTCAACATAAGGGTCACTGAGACCTGAGGGAGAGCCACATATGTGTATAATATTGCCTAGCACAAACTGCTGTGTGTAATGTACCACTCTTGTCAAGTCCTGGTAAGTTGCGTCCTTGGAAGATGGTGATCTCTATGTTACCTGTTTCTTTGATGTACCCAACACTAAGGGTCAGCTCCCCAAACCTGTGCTCAGGGGAGCCCACAGCCTTTGCCTGCTGCTCTGCCAGATCTGCACAACACCTGAGGATGAGGTCCCTGGTGGACAGGCACATCAGCTCCAAGTCATTCAGTAGGATCTGTAGTGGGAGAACCCCGATAGTTGGTAGATGGACATGTGACAGTGTAGGTCATGTGGCTGTATACAGGTTAAGACTGCAAGGCTAAGACAGAGGCACCAAATACTACTTAATGTATCAAGGTTTTGTAGTATTAAAGTGAGAATACATTACCAAGGTGAGCAAACTAATAGCATCAGGTAACAGGCTACAACAGGACTAGTGGTGCAATACCATTTCCAAGTCATTTCTACCATAGGTCAGGGTGCTACAACAATACAGAACAGGCAGGATCTCACATAAAGAACTCCCAACAGAAAATCATGGTTCAGTCATCTATGCATGAGGTATTAATTATATGTGTGCACCAAAAAGTGCTAACCTTGTAAGGTTGTGTTTGAAGGAGTTCACCAGTACGACATTTTCGTCCATCATTGAACGATGTATTAAGATTACAACAAAAAGCATTGAACAAGCTATAAAGACTGCGCAAAGCATCATGCAGCCTTTGGTAGAGATACTTCTGGTTTGGTTTCTTGGGAAGGGTGGAAAATGATTTGCTCAAGGCATCTACTGTTGACGTCCAGATATGTTCAAGCAGACTGGAATGGAGACACGATAATACCACATGGTACATAATATCACATGGTCCACAGCTGACAGCATAACCTACTCACATTTTGAAGACAGAAAATAGAAGGTTTGAACTGAGGGTCTTCAGATTGGTGTTGAGGTACTCTTTCAGGGGAGACAGTACCTAGAGTAAGTGTATTGACACAACTAAACTAAGTACTCCACAGAGTGTGTCATCAACAAGTGGCTGTGCCGTAGAATAATTAAGGACACTTACTAGATCAACTCCAAATTTACACACAGATACATTCCTCATCTAGTAATTTAATACTGGTGTATGCTAAACCCTATGGTCATTTCCCATCATGAGCTATACTATATTTCTAGTTGTAAGCACATAGCCTGTAATGTTTTCACCACCTACCTTTTCAATTTTAATCCCTGCCTCGGCTTGAAGCATGTTGGCAATGAATACACTTATTGTTGGGACAAACTTTAAAGAAGAGGGGAGGGGTGTTAAAGCATTAAATACACCAGCAGTAAAGAAGAGTTAGTGCTTCTGTTTGTACCTCAAGCTGCTTAATTGCACTTGAAATCTTGAGCCCAATGTCCTCAGCCATACTGCACACAATATCTCCCACCAGCTTCCTCGCCTGGTCCCCCATGCCTATCTCCTTCTGCAGCCAATCAAAGGTCTTCTGCAGGTTCAGCTCTTCCACAAGGCCCTGGTGGTCTGTGGACGGCTCAGGAGACAGCACCAGCTGCATGTGCTTCATACTGTTCAGGATAACACACAGCTGAATTGTGACCTCAAATTTCCCCAGCCCAGAGGTGTGATGGGAGGCTCTTGTGTAGATCTGTTCAACATAGTATTTAGCTGCCTCTGTGATGCACTGGTGGGTAGAATATTTTGTATAATGTGTAGCAGGCAGTGTGTGTGTGTGTGTGTATTGGTGTGTGCATGTGTGAGTGTGTGTGCATGTGTGTGTGTATGTGTGTGTGTGTGTGCACATAAGCATTGATTGTATTTTTCTCACATTCACAAGTTCTATCATGAATGTGTAGGTATCTTCAGGAGAGGACCAGCCAAGGTTATGCCAGAAGTCCATCAACGGGTGTAGGACTGCCAGAGATAATGAATAGCCAACTTCATCAGCATCAGTGACACTTCCAATCTGAAAGAATAGGCATATACAATTGACATAGATTGTTAATTTGTGTGTGTTATAACTTGACTTTATAATTATATGATGTCATGTATTTAAAATAATAATAATAAATATAACTTATCAATAACCACCAAGTCCATAAGAATTAATTACTTACACTACGTATCGGAACCTAGTCTCGTGCCCAGACCCAATGCATCGCAGCTGCGGGTGGATTACATCACCGCTACGCTTGCATAGGGTCTGGAGACACCCGCGTACAATGTTTTTGTCAAAAAGACAAAATTTCATCATAGCCAATCATGTTTCATGTTTACAATGAATATCATTATAAGCGCAAGACTTTGTGTGTCGCTTTGCAAATAATGGCTGATGTCATCACTGTTGATAATGCTATCACTCTTGATGTGCAGGAGCATATTTGGGGGGGGGAGGGGGGGCGGTGGGGGGGGGGGAAGGGGGCTCGGGCACCCCCATCAAACCTAGTTGGGCGTAGCCTGACATTCCGCCTAGATGCGAGGGTCAGGCTATACCTGCTGACTGTATTAATCTGTGTTGTGTAGGAATAATGCACAGTGGGTGTGGTCGGAAAAATTTAGCGTGCGCTCAGCATCCCTATTAAAATCCTGGGTACACGCCTGAGGCGAGAAAGCTAGGTTTTGTTGATGTCACTGAGGTCCCACCCTCCTCACTGCTAGAGCCATCCTGCCCAGGGAGGTCCCACCCTCCTAACTGCTAGAGCCATCCTGCCCAGGGAGCTCCCACCCTCCTAATCACTCGAGCCATCCTGCCCAGGGAACTCCCACCCTCCTGACTGCTAGAGCCATCCAGCCCAGGGAGCTCCCACCCTCCTAACTGCTAGAGCCATCCTGCCCAGGGAGCTCCCACCCTCCTAACTGCTAGAGCCATCCTGCCCAGGGAGCTCCCACCCTCCTAACTGCTAGAGCCATCCTGCCCAGGGAGCTCCCACCCTCCTCACTGCTAGAGCCATCCTGCCCAGGGAGCTCCCACCCTCCTAACTGCTAGAGCCATCCTGCCCAGGGAACTCCCACCCTCCTAACTGCTAGAGCCATCTGAGCTCCCACCCTCCTAACTAACACGCATAGTGGCCCATTGCACTCATCAGCTATTCATAGCGTGTCACATGACAGTATGTTTATACGCAAGTAAACATTGACAAAAACGTTGTTGTACGCGAGTGTCTCCAGACCCTATGCATGCGTAGCGGTGCACCCGCAGCTGCGATGCATTGGGTCTGGGCACGAGACTAATCGGAACCTACGGGAATCCTGCAGTCATTAAAAAAACGTCACTCGGGACAGCCAAGAGTCGGGTCACTGTGGCAATCGAGCGATATCAAAAAGGAGAACAGTTCTGCGTTGTTTCCATGTCGTATGACTGTACTTTAACAAAAATACTCGTCGTACCCAGTCCCATCTAAAATTTCTCCTCCGTCGTCGTCTTCATCCTTCGGGATAGCATAACTCACGACAGAAACGTTTGTAAAGTACACCAAGTGTCCCAATCGCTTCATGATGTGTCCGTATGTGGTGTCTGTTAGACGCCTAACAGATCGGGCAATTAGCTGAAGCGATTAGTACTTATCTGGTGTTGATCTACAAGTTATCACAATGTTCATGACGCACCATATATAAAGGGATTGGAAACGCATCACGTGCGCCATAGAGTCTATGCTTGACCGTGCGTACCATCCGACCATGTGTGAATCGCACGTGCTGTAAAGTGCGAAAGGAGGTCTAAAAATCGATTGTTTGTTCAAACCAAGAAGAAGAGGGACTTTTCACTGCTGTGGGACGGTAGGCTACTACAGGCACCACTTGCTGTTCTATTCTAAAAAGGTAAAACTTTTCTGTCACGCTGTTTTTAGCGTTATTAGGCCAAATGGCGATTTTCCGTAGCGCCGTTTTTTGTGGGACAAAATCTTAGCAATCGTGAGCCTCTACATTATGAAAATCACTATAAAGCATGCTAGGTGATTGAACTTTTGCGTGGTGTAGTTTGTTTGTAACGACTGTGCTCGGAAGTGGGCCAGTATAGGGTAATTTTGTGGGACAGTTCACCCCTCATTGAGCACGTTAGGTATCTAAAACCTATATTGTCTTGTAGCTGTTACTTTATATTTTTGCGTCCAGGTACTTTTATGTATTACTCACGAATTTTTCACGGCATGCGCTTCTTCAAAGGTGATGGGTAGAAGAAAATTTAGACTGGGGATACACCGAAAGAACGAAGAACGAGCGAAGCATTCTTTGATCGTGTCTATTCAACGCACGGATGTCGTTATTCACGTTTCCACTTGGCTGTTACAACATTCCAACTTGAGACTCCAGTTGATCCGTCGCCGTTGACTTGCTCTGTACCACTGAGTGTAATATCAGAAGGTGTTGTTCAAACTCGCGATACTCTTGCTCACACGGCTCCGTTTGCTAAATCTTCCATCTTGGCGGACAGTGGCTGATCAAGGTGTTCTAATCATTTCTAAAATGCATTTTGCAGTCACACAGTCACAAAGTATTTAGCTACTGTGTAAGCATAAATCAAGAACTTCAGTGGTCATTGAGCATTCAGAACAAAGTGATCAGTCTTGATGCTTGCACCTTGCTCTCGTGTTTCTCTTATTCCAGTGCATGGATTGAAAAGTATAAGGAAGTCCAAAAAAAAAAAAACAACAACACAGAAGTCAGAAGGACTTGGGAAGCAACTGTAGTACTACTGATGTACTTGTATTTGTTTGTGCATTGTTCACAGTGCTTGTGGGTTTGATGCACCTATAAGGATTCGGTACGGATGGCACGCGTTAATACGTGATAAGTGGGCTCGTTTCCAATCCCTTTATATATTATCTATGCCATAACCAGCGTTATCAAATTCGATGGCTTTACAATGCAATCTCAAGGACAATTCTGATTCCACTCGAGCATCTAAAAGTGCCAATGCTGCCAGATCTGCCAAACGAGTGCATGGTACCGAAAGGACCAACAAAACGACCACCCAAAGTTACGTTACTTGCTAGGTCTGGGTCTATATAAGTTTCAAAAACTACAATACCAAATCCACCTTAGGAAAAAAGTAATAAAAACATTCTCTATAGATGATTTCGGCGAATTATTAAAAGGGGCGAGCCCACCATATAAGGATATTTTTGCCAACAATTAACATATTTTGCCCTCCAATTACAAATTCAAAGGTAATTACCGTACGGTACAATTATGGTACAGCTACGGTACAGCTAGCAAGCCCCCTTTAATAATTCGCCGAAATAACCTATACGAGAAGGTGGGTGGTATATAGGAATCAAAGGTGATGGTGGTGTAAAAAAAAAAGGGAACAAGGCTTCTGATTGAAAAGGAAAAATGAAATAGACCTATATTAGCACACACAGTTAAATATGACAACATGCTGCTAATATAGGTCTATTTCATTTTTCCTTTTCAATCAGAAGCCTTGTTCCCTTGATTTTTACATCACCGTCACCTTTGATTCCTATATACCACCAACCTTCTCATATAGAGAATGTTTTTATCATTTGTAATTAAAACAGTAATGCGAATGTTTTTAACAACACTAACATGTATGCACCAATTGGTTGTTCATGTACCTTATCGGCCTTATTATCAATCTTTGCTTTACATGTAACCATGGTATTCTTCATCCAGGCTATGACCATCTTTTTAAACCAAGTCTGATATTTCACTAATTGTAGGTCTGCAAGCAAAAAGCATGCGTGGGAGCATCAATGCATACATAACACCTGTACCCACCTCTCAAGTTGCTTGCTTCCACCTGTTTGGCTATTTCAGACATCTTCCTGATGTTCAGGTACATCATATATGAAGTTTTCTCCTGTTCCTTTGCCTCACTCCATCGTTCTGTAAAGTCCTTCACAGCTGGTGACAGCTATAAGGTGAGACCTAGAAATTACTTATGCTACCTTACAGAGCAGCTATTGCTACACACAATATCTCCTATGGTTTGAAAAATTGGTCTGCCAGCTAATGGTCCAACACACTTTAAATTTGGAAACTAAATGTCCACAGCATGTAGCCACGAGACCTACCAGTGTATCCATGGAGACTAAACAGATAGCCAGGTAATCCACATCAGTCCTTGATCCATGGAACAGGAAACCATTTGTGATGAATCATATACAATTATAACTTTTAAAATGGACATACAGCTCTTTGACTGTAGGTCTTATGGTCTTCTCAACAACTTCACACAGACTCAGACATGATTCAGATGTCTGCTTCAATGCATAACATTGTAACACAATGGATTTGTGTCTTGAAATATCATATTTGCTTTGGTACCACTTGCTAACTGATGTCTGCCAAGGAAAAATATATTTATTACACTTCTCTCTCCTTATCCCATTTCTCTTCCATCGCCCCATGTCTTCCTTCCTACCCTCTCTCTATAATTTAATAACCTGAATGGAAATATCCAATGCAGTCTTTAGAGATCTCTGATCAGCTGGTAGCCTAGCTACAAGGTCATCAAGCTGGTACAACTTCATCATCACTCTGTTGAAAGGCAGCATGTATGCAGGATGTGTGTGTGTGTGTGTGTGTGTGTGTGTGTGTGTGTGTGTGTGTGTGTGCGCATGAGGTGACGTTACAAAAAATGGATGACCACCTTACTGCATCCACCATGTTAAGCTTTCAATGCCATTGGTGGTTGTCATGTCCAAGAGGATCAGGTGATTGCAAAGAAAACGATAAACCTCTGCCAGCAATCCTTGAAGCACACTCAAACGGTGCTCCACCCAGTCCCCAGGCCAATCCCCAGATGTCTTGGAGGAGCAACTGATGGGTGCTGTCTCTGTTGACAGTTTTTGTGAGGCATGAAGCTGGGACTGGTTTGCGACAATACAGTCTAATAACTGGACCAGGACACACGGCTGCACACCAAATGTCTTGTGATAGTCAAACAGCACAGACAGGTGGCTATGGATAAGGTATGTATGCATGCACATGTGTTGGTACAGAGGGTTTGTAGAAGGCAGTACATGAGATCGAGCAATCATGTGATTGGTCTATTGTAATTCTCACACAGTGGCTTGCTGGAGGTCACCGATGCCATAATAGGTAGCATGAAGATGTAGTAACCTCTTTGCTCCATCGCTCATCTCTGCATTCCAGTTCTTCTGATTGCCCTAGCCATTAGGGAGCAGGGGAAGGGGAGGGGAGGAGTTATCTGAGCCCATGCTCATGAGATACTGCCCATTTCTCATACTTGTACTTGTTTGGCCTCGTACATCACAAGTGCTTTGAATAGATGCCTGTATTGATCAAGCTTGTCAGTATGTGACATTTCTCTCTCATCCTGTCCACAAAGAGGCCAGAATTATCTTATGCCACACAAGTACCCAGGCCTTATGTACTTACCTGTCCTCGCATGGATAGGTGGACTGTAATATTTCCTCGCTGGTGTTTAGCAGAGTGAGAACAAAGCACAAGGGTAAGGGATTCTCCCTTAGGGAGAACCCCCTTAAGGGGGTGGAATGCCCTTCCAATGAAGTCATCTCCTTTCTTCAGGTCCTTCACAAACCTGGATGATTAGCAAGACCATAATTGCAATCATTGCAAATAATTCCATTGACAGAATGGTTATGCAAATACACCAAGTAACCTGACCACTGCCATGGGCTTTTACGTACATGTGTGGCCACAAAAAAAGGACAGAGATCAACTTACCGTACCGTTCCCTTCGCCCCTTTGATGCCTGACACACCAACAGTTTCTTCATCATTGTCCCACACCTCAATCACCAGTATCTCTGTACTGGGGTCATGGATGGACCTGGACAGGCAAGTGGTTATTATGCAGTGAATATTTTGAGCAGAAAATAAACAGCAAAATGACACATTTTTTATATACATTATGTTACAGTTGGTGTACAAGAAAGTAACTGATAAAAAAAATTCTTAAGAGAATGGACCATTTGCACGAAAGATCGGATATGTGATCAACGTCACATCTGGAGTAAAAAACTGCAGTGGTTGCTAGTGATATTGTGCCACATTCATGGATGTTAGTATTCGTTTACATATTTCAGAACATGTTGCATGCAACATTATCATTAGTGTATGTTGGACTTAATGTCTAGTGTCCTGGGAGTCCCCCGCGGGGCACATTTGTCCACCAAGGGGTACAGGAAACAAATTATTTGCGATTAGTCAATACAGCTTTCCAGTGACGTTTAATGGTTTGGCCACGTTGTACAAGTTCTTATCTGTTTGTCTAAGCTTTGAAGCTCTAACGTGTTTGGCTGTTCTTGTAGCAGCTCGTCTCAGCTGAACTACCCGGTACGTAACACGCTCCCAGACACGGTTTGAAAATGCGCCGCGTAACTTAATAACCGAGGACAGAAGATCACATATTTAGCTAGAGCAAGGACTTTGTACCCCACGTGGCTATTTAGAAAATTTGTTTTTGAAGGCGAGAGCTTAGAACAAGTCGCTTTTTCCGCCTAGCTATATATAGCCACCATTTACGGGCCAGTTAAAAGATTTATTTATGCGCGTCAAACGTATTGGGTATCTCCAATTTGCTTTTATATAGGCAGCGAATATAGTTAGGTCTTCAAAGCTTCGGCCCAAACAGATAAGGACTTGTACAACGTGGCCAAATCATTAAATGTCACTGGAAAGCTGAATTGACTAATCGCCAAACAATTTGTTTCCTGTGCCCCTTGGTGGACAAACGTGCCCCGCGGGGGACACCCAAGACAATAGACATTAATGTATACTTCTAAACGATGCTATAATGGGTGTAATAAATGCATTATATACATGATGAAAAATTAACCAGATCCTCACATGCCACATAGAGCAGTGTGCACGTGGCGAGAAGCACATTTGGGCTCGAGGAAGCCGAAGAAGCTTTGACTACAGTACTACCAACATTGGTGCCCCATGATGGGAGCTTTGACTGCAGTACTACCAACATTGGTACCCCCATGATGGGAGCTTTGACTGCAGTACTACCAACATTGGTGCCCCATGATGGGAGCTTCGATGATATTGTCATAAGGTGACCCCATGTTGGCAGTGACATGAAGCTTGAATCCAGTAGTGCCAACCGAAGGGTCGGGGTTGACTAAGGTCGAAGGTAGGTCAACTGTCGAGGTATATTCGGCGCCATAGGAGTGATGGCTGTACTAGTAGTGCAGCAGGATCAGATACAATGATTGAAGGAGAGTCAACTGAGTAGTCACGTACCCAGACCCACAGCGCAGCTGCAGATGGATTACATCACCGTACGTGTAACGGTGATGTAATCCACCCGCAGCTGCAATAGATTACATCACCGCTAATCCGCAGCTGCGATGTGGGTCTGGGTACGAGACTACCTGTTGAGCAATCTACATATATATCGACTGCCTCTGTTAACTCTTTCAAGTTGGCTTCATCAAGCCCAGATGCTTCTCGCCACACTGCTCTATGTGGAGGGTTTGGTGGCATGTGATAGTAGATTTTTCATCCTGTATAATTACCACATACAACGCACCCTTTGATTCCGAAATACTAACGTCCGCGTATCTGGCATAATATCATTAGACAATAGTGGAAGTGATTCGCACAATCTGATTGGTCAGTTGCAGGTATCTAAACTCGTTGCCTAATCACGTCCTTTAAATGCCAGTGGGCGGGTATTCTACAGTCCTCCCGCTGGCACTTAGAATACCCGCCTAAATATAGTCTAACATATGCACAAGAGTGGAGATAATAAGTTACTGAGTTCAGTTGCAATTGATTTTAAACCCACTCTGACTGTTTCCAACAATGTTGCAACGCATAACGAGCCACTCTCTTTGAAGCGTGTTATTTCCATATCTGTTCGTAGCTTTCAAATGGTTGCTATGTACGGTGATAATTAATTGGTTGCTACGAAGTGTTGCTATTGTCTAAATTGGTTAGACACTGAAACCGAGGGATCCACGTGATTTAGAAACCCCTCAGTGTCTAACCTATATCTAGGCAACCGCTGTGGTTTTTACTCTGGACGTGACATTTATCACATACCCGATCTTTTGTGCAAAGAGTCCATTGATTCCAAATTCTAATCCAATCGTATTATCTTAACTTCACCCTTATTTGGCCAATTGGCAAAGCCTTATGGGTAAGATACACACCCTTCCTAGGTTTACTGAACATCTGTAGGTGATTCATTACGGGGGGGGGGGGGGATTTTGGTGGTTTTAACTCCCCTTCCTTCCTGGCCTTGTTCAGTACAATAATTTCAGGACAGATTGGCATCCAAGATGAGGAGATATCTACTAATCTACTGGTGGGGAGGAGGGGGTCGTCCTGACATGGTAGTGGTGGAGAATTGGGGGGGGGGGGGGGGGGGGGCCATCTTGTCATGGAGAAGGATATTCGCAGAGGTGGTGTACCCTGGTGGAGTGGGGGGGGGGGGGGGGGGGGGGGGCATATACTGATAGAGGAAAGGGGCTGCAATGAGGGCGTCTACTGGTTGAGGTTAAGAGTGATGGGAGGAGCAGGGTCATCTACTGGTGGCTCTGGAGGGATGGGGGTGTCTACTGGTAGTGGGGACATCCCATCATGGAGAAGGAGATGTGGTGGGTGTTTCTCAAAAGCTTCATTTTTAAAAATTCCTTTTTGAAACAGGTTATACTAGCTAGGTGCCATGTATCAAAAATGAAGTTATGGCAATTCAAAGTTCATGCTAGTAATTAAAAACGCATCTTTTATTCACAAAAGTATAGTTTTTCAAACCAAGCGGTGACAACTTGACAGTGTAATACTATTCTGTGGCTTTTTTTTCTCATCCCTTTGTAACATAGTTAAGAATAATAACATAGATATAATTTTGCTGCTATTGGATAATAATACTCAGCAAAAGCCAAACATAAGGTATACCTTACGCTTTTCCAGGATTATAGATTAACTTTGAACCAATTGAAGGGATTTAGTAATAATATGCTCAGCTAACATCGTAAGGTAACTCTCTCTCCACACACACATACATAACCTAGCAACCCCATGCACACCCACAGTTCAAAGTACTCATTCCAGTGTTGCCAATTTGGCTGCAGATCTAAACACATCAGCTTCCATTCAATCAATATCAATCACACATATCAATAACAAATGTAGTTAATGGAGGATGGTTTTTGGAATCCCATCTTTAATTTACATATAACACAAATCATTACATGCATGCACACATCATACATTCTCACACCAACATACACTCACAGTTCAAATTCCTCGTTCCAGACTGGCTCCAATGTAGCTGGTTTGGTTGTGGATCTGAACACATTAGCACTACTGGCATCTTCTTTAATCCAGTTCCTTATGTTGCCTGTCTTCACTTTTTCACTATCCTTTTCATTCTCTGAAATAATGCCCACCACACAGTATGGGTCACTCTTTCCTGAAAATGGAAATTCAATATCATCTACAATACATCAACGATTGCTGGCCATCAAACCATTAGCATCCATGGCTGGAATACCACGAGCACTGATGAGTGTTCCACACAGCTTTAACCCTGCATACTGAGGGGAAGGAGAAACATATCTGAAATTGTGTAGAGATAAGTGCAAAGTTGAATGATGTGAGCTGACACACCAACATGCACAATCATTCCATATTATATCCACTAGGTTTTTGGCAGCACGTTTGCCAATTAGGCTGATTTTCATTTTATGTGTTCATCCAGTATATAACCAAATTATCGCTTAATTAAGTTATTGTTATTCCAAGTTATTGGCTTCTGAAATTTTGACCTTTTGTGACACTATTGAACTTTGCAAATTTAATTTAGTATCACTAGTCCTGTTTCTCACACAATAACATAAAATAGCTATCAAATAGAAATACCTGTGTGTAATAATGAAATGTTTATGAAATTGAAAGTAAAGTAAATGCATCCCCTTAGTGGTAGAGACCTATGTTTGTTGGGGAGAAGAAGCACAGTGCTCAGTTTCCTGCCTCACAGCCCGCCTGGCCCTGCAGCTGCAGTGCAGCAAGTCAAAAGCCACAACAAGCATTTATCAGAGACTGGGATGCTTCTATAACATAGATTTTGTTGCTGTGTTGTACGTTTCATTTATCCCTGCTTGTAAATAATATCATGATTTAAAAAATATATATATAGGTAATAATAGTACTAAACATTTAGTTTCTCAATAACTTCATTTTTAAACATTCAGTTTTTTTATTTGCAATTAGTCCGCATTATTAGCAGCCTACCCAAAAAATATTTTAGAGTAGGGCAACTTTTGGTATATATACAATGCCTTGTTGCATCAGGAACTATCTATGAACCTATGAGCCAGAGTTAATAACTGAACTCTGCTATCAATGCAACCACACTTAGCGGTGCATTGATTGCCATGCAACTTCATTGCTCTTATTACTAACTCCCTTTAATTGGTTCAAATTTAATCTATTGCCTGAAAAAGAATAATTAATTTTGCTGCTGTTGGATAATAATACTCAGCAAAAGCCAAACATAAGGTATACCTTATTATTTTATCTGCTCCAGCTTCCGCAAACTTGTCCACATTGCCAGGGCAACTCCTCCACACCTCATTTTGGGCTCAATGGAGAAGTTTGACACAGATGTTCACCATTCTTTTGCAGAGTGCACTGGTATTGATGTCCCTGACTCAGCTTGGAGGCAGGCCCAGTTGAGTCTGAGGAGAGGTGGATTTGGTCTGCGCTCAATGGCTCTTCATTCGTCAGCTGCCTATATAACATCCATGTGTGGTTCTGATGGTGTGATCTCCACACCATTTGGAAAAGGCCATTACCCACTACAACACCTGTGTTCCACCTTCAGACACCTTGCCATTTAGTAGCTTGGAGGACTGCACTCCCACACTGAAGAACTCTTCTGATACAAGTGAAGAGATGCAGTTCAACTCTCTTCTTAATAGTTGTTCCATTGCTGATAAGGCCAGACTGCTGTCTGTATCATCACCCCGTGCATCAGAGTGGATTTCAGTTGTTCTTTCCCTCAGCTTGGGGCTGTACCTTGACCTAAATGAGTTCCAAACAGCAATGAAATGGTGGTTGGGGGTCAATCCCTCAGTGAGTTTGGATGGAAATCAAATGGTTTGTCCCCTATGTCCCAACTGTGCACTTGACCCTTTGGGTTACCACTGGGTCACATGCAAAAAAGGAGGTGATGTAAAAACCAGGCACAACACTCTTCGCAATGTGGTATACTGTTAACACCTTTCAGTGAGCTGGTTTGTCTGCACACCTAGAAGTTGGCTGTGGATGGGGACAAAATAATTCTAGGATGTGGCCAGCAGACATCTTGGGATTGCGACACCTCAGCTGCCTTTGACATTACCGTTGCATCCCCGCTTAATTTTGGAAGCAGGCTTGTACCAGGGTTGCTTCAGCAAGGGCAGCAGAGCACAGAAAACATACAGAAAAGGATCCAAGTGTGCTGAGTTGGGCTGGCAATGTATACCATTGGCAGTGGAGAACTATGGGGCCTGGGGACCAGAGGCACCGAGGGCCTTCTCACAGGTGGCTTCTTGGTTAGCCATTAGTGGTAACACCCCCAAGTCAAAGGTAGTAGCAGAGCTATATGGCCACCTTAGCCTGTTATTGGTTAGAGCTGACGCCTGATCCATCCTGGTACGCTCCTATCCCCAAACACCCCAACAAGAAAATGAACAGTACACATAGTTATTTGTGTGTACAATTGTATCTTTATGCTGTATATCATTTCCCTTGTGTTAATAAATTAATATATAATTTTATTTTTAAAATCTATGCTATTATCCTTATCGATGTTACAAAGGGGAGTGAAAAACGAAGCCACAGAATAGCATTACACTGTCAAGTTGTCAGCACTTGGTTCGAAAAATTATTAATAGATGCGTTTTTAATTACTAGCATGAACTTTGAATTGCCATACTTCATTTTTGATACATGGCACCTAGCTAGTATAACCTGTTTCAAAAAGGAATTTTTAAAAATGAAGCTTTTGAGAAACTTAACTTTTTTTGTTTAACAATATTAATTATATTTATGTTGCGTCTAACATTAAGTCTACACATAACACCAATAAACTACAGCTATAACACTAATGTTCCTATCATACTTAACTTTTAGTACTATTATTACCAATAATTACTTTATTTTCAATTTCATAAACACTTCATTATTACACACAGATATTATATATAAATTTTGTTACTGTATGAGAAATAGCACTAGAGATACTGATTTGCAAAGTTCGAAAGTGTCACAAAAGGTCAAAAGTTCAGAAGCCAATAACTTTGAATAACAATAACTTGATTAAGTGATAATTGGTTATATCACTTTCAATACTGAAGAACTCATAAAATGAAAATCAGCCAAATTGGCAAATATGCTGCCAAAAACTAATATGGAATGAACCTGCAATGTGAACTAAATGTACTGTAATTTGAATAGCATGCATTAGACACATCCATATTTTAACACACACGTTAGCTAGTACATTCCGTCTATGCAGCGTCCTGCATGTATCACACACACACACACACACACAATTGGAACATACAAAAGTAAGTTCCATATAAGAATCCTGCAGTATGATGAATGTCATTAAAAACGTCACTTGCGTCTAGCAGGACAGCCAAGAGTTGGGTCACTTCGCTCTTAGTGGCAATCGAGCAATATCAAAAAGGGGAACAGTTCTGTGTCATAAGACTGTGCGCTTTTAGAGAACAAAAATACTCGTGCCCATTGTCTGTACCCAGTCCCATCTAAAATTTTTCCGTCATCGTCTTCTTATTCTTCTTCCTTCAGGTTAGTATAACTCACAACAGGAACATTTGTAAAGAACGCCAAGTGTACCAATTACTTTAGGATGTGTCCGCATGTTATCTTCAGGTGTCTGTTAGATGCCTAACTGTTTGGGCAATTAACTAAAACGAGTAGTACCTTATTTGGTATTCGGTTAAAAATAGCCAATTACATCAGCTAGCTATTTATAATAATAATAATATCAATCATGTGTCGTGGGCATGATTCAAATCCTTCATGCTGAGGTATGTACTGCATCTAAGGATTTCCCAAATGGTTGGAATGGAGCAGTGATATGTGATAACGTTAAAGGACAAAAATTCAAGGTATCATTTTAAGCATGACGCCTGTGTGTTACTCTCAGCTCTATCATTCGTTACGCAGCTTGAAACAAAAGCGAAGTAACGGCCTGCATATTTTGGCAGGTTATTTAAATTAGGCCATCGACAAGTCCCACCAAAACTACCATGTAAGGACTCGACACTATTGCATGTATTAGTTTTGACCTAATTTGATTTCAACTATAGCTTCTTATATAAGGTTTAGTTACTTTGAATTCCACCGGTGGAACTACATACGCGATCAGATAGTACGGGACTACGGGAAGTCAGTGCTATATATACAGCCTACAGCAGATATATGAGAAGCAAGAGGCTCCAATGAAGATGTGTCTCCCCATCCTACAGAAACAGAACCCGGCAACAGCTAGCCACTTGTACACATGCAGTCTGCAGAATGAAACAATTGTTACGCATCAGTTGCCTCCAGTCAATGCAGTGGACCAAACTAAAGCTGTGGGCAAACAAACTGTTTAAGTGTGGTCTATACAACGGTGTGCGATTTTTAAAACGAGAGTTGTATTCTAGTATTACTATTAGTTAGGCTAGCCCACACCTTCTGGATACTGTAGGGCCAACTATTTTGGAATGGTAAAACATTTTGGAACACTAATTCTGTAACAGCGTCCCCAGCTCAGATTTACCATTGTTAAGGATATAAGGTTTTGGGTACACTACACAGTTACCTCCAAATGGAGCCATGCTCCTAACCATGCTATGTATGACTGCTACCAAATGCATCATTCCAAAATTTGTACCATTCCAAAATAATTGGCCCTACAGTATGCTCTGATCAGATAATGGGTGGTCATTATCTGATCAGAACGATGACCACCTGCCCTACCCTGTCTGGCTATATGTATGCCCAACTACAACTATCATTGCTTTGTGGGCATGATAGCGTTCTAACTACTATTCCATCCATGATTTTAAATATACTGAAGCATGAGAAAAAATTAAAATAATAATAATAATGAAACAAGTAATAAAAACGAGAAGGTTGGTGGTATATAGGAATCAAAGGTGATGGTGGTGTAAAAAGCAAGGGAACAAGGCTTCTGATTGAAAAGGAATAATGAAATAGACCTATATTAGCAGCATGTTGTCATTTAACTGTGAGTGCTAATTTCATTATTCCTTTTCAATCAGAAGTCTTGTTCCCTTGCTTTTTACACCACCATCGCCTTTGATTCCTATATACCACCAACCTTTTCGTATAGAGAATGTTTTTACCACTTGTTTCATTAAGCAATTGATCCGTTACAAAAAAAAAAGAATAATTCAATAAACCAGAATAATTCAATAAACCACACAATGTCATAATTAAAAGGTTACCTGTTTGCTCTTAGCCTTCTGCCACAGGTCATATTTTGTTTGCTGAGGAAGCTCAAAGGCCTAAGTTCAAAGGGTGAGCAGTCAGTTACCAAATGTGCTCACACCCACACAGGGTAGGTCAGACATTGGACGCACTTTGTTGATGTAGGCTTCCTTTTCAGGATCCAGTTCCGTTTTCACAGTGATGTCTGCAATGACCTGAAAGGCTGCCTCCACCTAAGTACAACAACAAACACAACTATGTGCCAAGCACAAATCATCAACCAAAAACTCATAATGCCTTCACGTTAAAAATAAATTCTCAACCTTGCCTCATGTAGTCATGGTTACCTCATTTTGCTTCATGATCCAAGAGCCTTCATCTTTATGTCGTACGCTTGTTACCTAAAAATGTTTCTGACAACAACAACCAACCTCTGTCCCAGTTCAGTTACCTTCTTATGCTTTTCTGATCCTGTGTTACTACAATCTACCTGAAGAGATGGAACGGTTTACAATGCATGTGGTTGAGCCACAAGCATACACACACACACACACACACACACACACACATGTGCACACGTACATGTATATGCATATGTAACACACACACAAACAATAAAAGTTGATTGTATACTCTATACCCACATGCACTGCCAACAGGGCAAACTATACGGCAATTATTCCTACCTTGTACACAAAACTTTCTTGCATAAGAAGAACATCAGCTGGTTGTGATGGTTTGGATCTTTGGAAAGGGGAACAGTGAAGATTGAAAAATGTGTTTCACTCGATCCCCTCTCCTTCCTCTATTTAGAGTACCCCAACAGTGAAGGAATATGGGATATAGGATTTGAAGGCAAAGGTGGTGTAAAAAGGAAGGGAAAAAGGTTGGGGGAAAATGATACTAATTTAGCATGGTTCTGTCATAAATTTACATGTGCTAAATATAGGTTTTTGTCCCACAACTCTGTTCCTTTCAACAATTAGCCTTTTATACCAAACGTTTCTGTATTGCTTTCTTTTAACTGAGCGTAACATACCAAAAACTTAATTTTTAATCTCAATTTACCTTGTAGATGCATAGGCCTCTTTGCATGTTGCTTCGACTGAAAGATCATGTATAGTTTATAGCATTTGGGCACAGTAGTTGGGGCACTGCAGTTCATGTACTATTGTTTACCTATGACTTAGGATTAACAGAAAAACTAACATTTGATTAATCTGAGTTAGCTGGCCATTAAAAAATAAAATAACTGCTCACTTTCTCATTTGATAGCAACAATAAGCTATGCTATCAGTTTGGGGGGAGCCTTGCTTTATGCACCTCACATTTTAAATGATTTCATGATATGTAACAAATCCTACATAGGAACTATTAATTCTTTTCATGTACAGGGTGATTGGAAAGTTGCGCAAATGGTATAACTCCAGAATTGAACATTTAAATAAACTGAGCAGTAACTTTTAAAACTACTAATTAATAACTTTATATTAATCACTGCCATGTTTTTTGGTTCAATAGCATAATTTTACCATGCTCAGCTCTGGAGTTATACCAGTTTTACCAATTCAAAGAATTTGTGCGACTTTCCAATCACCCAGTATAATATAATACATGAGAAGAATCCATCAGACACAAAGCGCAACTGTTCACAGCTGTCATGCAATGCAAGTGCTTGTGTGCCTTTTCAAAATGAAAGGCTCACCCCCCATCCCCGTGCTTAATGAAGACACTGATGAAAAAGAAAACATCTCTTCACCATATTGCATAAGTTTCAGGATGATTTGTAAATTATATTTTTTAGCTGTCAACAACAAATAATCTACAATAGTTTACCTTTGTTCCACAGAAAGTTGTAAACAATATCCTGGGACCAATTTCAAGGAAATTGATAAGGATCTTCAGCATGTAACAGAAGTGGTATAATTATTGTACAGCAAGCACAATAAATTTAAAAAATGCAATTTGGATCTGGGCACAAGTGTACCCCATCTCCTCCTAATCTCCTCCATCCCTCTCCTCTTTGTACAACATTGTTGCAAGCCTCTGAAAAATTCTGTTCAGCATCATAAATTGCATAGAAACCCTCTCTCTGTATTTTTGTCTGTCCAACTTCTAACAGGTTTTCATTCCAAAGGCATAGTTATTTTAATTAGGGAAAGAAACAACCAGATACATGATATGGGGGGGGGGGGGGGCAGAGGATATATTTTATTTATTGGCATACTAGTTTTAATTACCAACTCTATGATACTAATTTCATTTTGGGCTCAACATTGCTGGGATGGTTTATGAATACCAATTTGTTCTCTGCTGCAGAATAACAATTCCAGATCTCTGCACTACTTTTGCACTCCATTGCACCCCAGCACCCAGGGCAAGATAGGTGGCATTGGTTGTCCTGCCAAAGAGTAAGCCTACTATGTCTATAAAATATGGTTGAGTTTTAAATAACTGATCTTCTGAACGCTTTGGACTACCAACTTCCTATTTTCCATATATAAGGTACACCATTTCTATATTTAAAATAAAAATTTTGTTCCTTGAATCACTTTCATAGGGAATGTGCAAAGGGCAATACCCCTAGAAGTTCAAAACAACTCCAAATCGCTTCACAATCATTGGGAACATGTAACTGTGCTAAGTGCTTGCACATTTTCCCACTCGATTCCCGCCAACGATTAGGCAGACTGCATCCCGGAAGATGCAGCCATTTTAAATCCTACCATTTTTATAACTTTATACAACACAAAGGGCCATTTTTGCGTTAACTGTCCCATATATATACCCACACACAGAACAAGCCACTGTATATAAACGTGAAGGGCCATTTTAATATGAACTGTCCCATATATAATTGGAGTCTTCCAATAGTACGTGTTTCCAAATATCATTGACCTTTGCTGTGGAAGGTCTTTCCCATAGTCCTGATCACTTACCAGGATTGGAATTCAACATGAATATCAAAGCAGCCAATCTCTGGAAGTAGCCAACCCCGGAAGTACCAACGTACCCCAGTGCCTGTCATGTAGGTGTACCCCAGTGCCTGTCATGTAGGTGTACCCCAGTGCTGTGCCTGTACCCCTGTCCCTGTCATGTAGGTGTACCCCCCTGTGCCTGTCATGTAGGTCCTTGGCGTACATCCCTATGAGTGTCATTACAAGCTGTAGGTGAATGTCATCTCCCACACCATTCAAGGTGTACTCCTACAAGTATGTCTGTCATGATGAACCCCCTAATGAGTGTGTTGTTATATTGTTCCACACAACATACATACCTGCTCTCTTCTTGATGAGTGGTTTGAGGTGGACCCATCATTTGTTGGTAATTGTTTTGATCCCCCATGACATTGTCCTCTGATCTTGCAAGTGGCACTGTGTGGTAGTACATTGAGCACCTCAGGTTTTTAAGAATCAGTACATGTGTGCATATATTTGTGGTGTAGACATTTTGGTCCAGAAGTTAGTAGATTATCACCATGACAACCAAAGAACAATGACAAAACCAAGATTATAAATTTATATTCATTTTATGTTCTGTTAGGGATACAATGTTGGCTCATAATTGGAATTCATCATGGGTTTTTCTGAAATGCAATTTTTAAGAATTCAATTATGGAAATAGTTCCATAATTGACATGCATGTTTGCTTTGTTTAATGGCTAAAATAGTTTGCGAGTGCTTAATTTGGTGGAACATCATAATTGAACCGCACCGACTTTTTATGAGACCAGAAACACACAATTTCTGTTGTTCAAGGGTGTTACTCTCTGTTGTTCTGAGGCATAGTTCTAATTAGACAATAGTGGAAGTGATTCGCGCAACCTGATTGGTCAATTGCAGGTATCCTAAATGCAGTAGAAACCTCGAGAGAGACTCTAAGTGCCAGTGGGGTGGGGGGGTGGGGGTGGGGGGTGGGGGGGAATTCTAAGTGCTCCAGGCACTTAGAATTCCCTCTTCTGGCACTTAGAATCTCTCCCACTGGCATTAGAATCCCTCCTTTTAACATTCAATTGCATAAGTTGTGTATATAAGTGTTAACTCAATGCTCATTGATAGTTTGAACATTACTAGTACACCTCGGTCCATACTGTATATATTAAAAGCTACATTTGCACACCAGTATGGATTGAGTTCTGCATTGTATTCTGTCAGACTTTATCAAAACTTCATGCCACCAGTTTTTGATTCCAGTGGCAAAGACATGGACACGGTGCATAACTCGTTTTGATGTATTGCAATTTAAGGTATCTGAAACATTCTCCCGCTGGCAATCAGTGGTACCGTCAATACTGTGATGCCCCGTTCATTTCATAACCAAAGCAGCAGTGGCTCTCTATGAGTGATGGGTTTTAAATGCACTCTGACTGATTCCAGCAGTGTTGCATGAGCAAGCGACTGTTCTTTGAAGCATATCTCCATTTCTTTTCCATTAACTTTCAATGGTTTCTATGTACATATCTAACTGCTGCTTTGTGCAATAATTTATTGGTTACTACATACACGTTGTTATTGTCTAAATTGGTTAGACATTAGACACTGAAACCTTCAGGATCCACGTGATTTAGAACCCCCCCAGGCCCTTATAGTGCCCTCACTACCGCTTGAGATGCTACAGTACAGGGTCCTCGAGGATTCTAAATCACGTAGATCCCTCAGTTTCAGTGTCTAACCTATATCTAGCCCGTTATAACATGTATAATGTGCACTTGAATCCACATTTATTTGTGTCCCATGCAGTAGTGATGTAATATACTTCAAGAAATGGACTAAAAGGAAATGGACTACAGATTGGCTTAATTTTGGCCAGCCAACTGGCCAAAGTACAGTGGAGAACATCATACTGTTCCAACTTCTAATTTCCATTTTTCAGTACTTGTAAAGGCTAAGTTTACAAGACCCCTTGGCAATACGCATTTGAAAATAAAAGTTATCATGTGATATCAGGTTAGTTAAAAATGTATTTAGTCAGCCAGACCTCTCTCCAAATAGTATACATTAACCAGCACATCTGTGTTTGCAAGATTTTAATCTTATGCATCCCACATCAGATTCACTGTTATGGTTATATTTTAAAACTCATATTAGGTCCTTTTAAGTTTGGCAAGAATATTAATTTTCCATCCCGAGTATTTGATAACACTCAGGATTTTCAGTTTATATTGTGAGTTCAGTGTTCCATCAAACTGGTGCCACCAAAAACCTGTAATGTGTAATGTAGTGTAGAAAACGAGCTTGCAAACACCAGTGGTAGAGTGATAACGTTAGCCATTTTGAATGATTGATCTTAATTAATTAAGCACTAATAATGTGTAAGCTTTAATAACCTCTCATCAAGGCGTTGTTTTCTGGGTATGGCTAATGCCAAGGGCGTTTTTTTTTCCTCTGTTCTGAGCATTTTCATATTACCAGCTATGGGGTTTTCTCGTGCAGACTTACATTCTTTCAGTTCCATCCAGTTATATAACAATTTTCATTTGAACACATAAACTCAGGCAAAAACTCAACAAAAAAGAGAGGTCACATAACCACCAATATCACATGATAACGTTCATTTCAAATGCTTATTGCCAATTACTTTCACAATAGATGTATGCTGCTATTTTAAATGCATTAGAAAATGAAGAATTTATTATGCTTCCACTGTGCATGCCCAAGACAAGGATGATAATAGAGACCTGAATGGCCCCCCTGCATGCCACAGACAGGCTAATGCAACAATAGTCTAACCTTTTGAGCCCACAAACTCCAATAGCCCTGCCATTAAGAATTGTTTATTTAAACAGAACCAAAACCAGAGATTACAGATATAGATAAAAACTGTGTATAAAAACCATTTGTTTTAACATCAGTATTGTGTAGTGTTATGTGCAAGATTATTCCCACTATGATCTGTATACATGTGTCTAACCTTTGGTAAGATCAGCCACATTCTCTGCTGCTTCCTTCTCCTCTATAGCACATAGAACATCATAAAGCTTCCTGTAGGTGGCCTGGGAACCCTCCTTTTTCACCCATTGTGTAAGGGCCTCAAACCTCTGGTCCTCTGCACAATGGTATTTGCCTTCAATGTCCACAATAAGTTGTTTTCCCACTCCAAGTTGAGTAGTAACAGCCTTCCAGTTTGGGAGGATCTTGGCTATCTTTACAATATCCACATCTTTACATTTAGTATCCATGTCCAAAAACCAAACCTAACGTATGGTAAAATGATGACGTGTATGTTGTATGTATTACGTGTACGCATGGGCTAAATACAAAATTTCATAGTATTACTGTGAACACAGCCATGGAAGTACATATGTATCAATGCATGTATTTTTTGCAATGAAGTACGCGTTTGATTATAGTCTAGCAGGCAAGTATCCATACACTTGAGGCCATAGCCAGCGTCAATCACGTGAGATGGGCACATGCGTACGTGCATTGAAAGGAACACCATTGATGGGTGGAAATAATGCATTGGAGCATGAACGACAGATCTGGCCTCAACAAAGTAAAGGCGATTAGTGTACTTCTAGAAAGTCGATACTGTAACGCTTACGAGTGATATATATCTTCGGAATGTCCGACGTTTCTACGCAGGCATATATGTAGCAGGTTCTATGTTTGGCGACTAGGATGAAATATATGTTACGACCCGATTTAAAACTGCTGACCCGTTTTAAAACCGTCCGACCCTATTTGTAGCGGGTTGACCGGATATAAAGCCGGTTAACCTGCTTTAAAGCTGGTCGATGAATACACGGCCAGTGATTCAGCTATGAGGCGGGCTTAATTTCCTAAAATTTACAGACCTTGTTCCGGATACCATTGGATTTCATTGGAAATGATGTCCGCCTCACGGCTTCTCACGGCTAAATTACCTGCTTTGGGTAGCGAACCTGATTCAAACACGTAGAGAATTGGGACAAATATATAATATAATAACAATAATGATCAGATAAGCCGTGTAATTCATCATTTGCCAGACACGTGTGATTCGGTCGTGTGGTTTTTTGGCATTAAGTATCCAAATGGACAAAAAAGACAGAGAAAGAGAATTCACCGCCTATCTTTCAGAGAAGTTTCCTTCCTCCAGTCGAGGAACAAGCGGGGTCTTCCATTAAGATTTCGGAGAAAACATCATAGGAGCTCTAAAGGATCCTTCATCGGTTGGCAAAAACCTGCGCTTTTTCGTAAAGAAGCATAAATTCAAGATTCTTAATCTCCCAAGTGTAGGAGCGCACGATGTGTTAGTCGTACCAGCTAAACATCAGGTATGTCACTCGCTAGCCGGGTTAGCGTACACGATTTACCAATTAGTTGTGTAATATATAGGCATTGGAAGACAATACAGTTCTTGGGGAGAATAGGATCAAGAGTGGCATTTGTTGAAGAGTTCTACGGACTTATCCAGGAAGTGCACGAAAGGAGCTCCTGCATGCTGGGTACAAGAAGACATTTAACAAGGTTATATAAGATTGGAGAATAGTTTGAAAATTTCTAACGTTAATAACGGTTATTGTGTTCAGTTGCATAGCATGTATCATGGAATTCCACGAAATGCAGTTGAGAAAGTTGTTTCTATGTGTCCAAGCTGTCAGTTGTGTAAACCGCAGGTCTCTAGTGGTCCACTGAGACCAATAATTGCTCATGGCTTCTATTGTCGGTTGCAGGTATGTGTTATTTTACAAGTACACAATGCGGACAGTGATTGCATTCTTTTGTAGATTGACTTAATTGACATGAGGCATTCCTCATGGAACAAAGAAGTGGATTCTCTACTGTGTTGACCATTGGTCAAAATTCAATTTTGCATATGCTTTGGACAGTAGAACAGCTGAAAATGTTGCTGACATTCTAAGAACACAATCTTCCCTTACTTTGGTGTGCCACAGACTTTGCAGTCTGACAATGGTCGAGAGTTTATCAATCAAATTATTGTAAACTTTGTGAAGGAATGGCATTCTAATATTCAGTTGATCAGTGGTCGTCCTAGACATCCTCAAAGTCAAGGACTAGTTGAGAGGGCTCATCAGACATTGCATAAAAAATTGGCTACTGAAATTAGCACCGGTGGAATGAAAGCACCACCTTGGAGTGAATGGTTGCCTATAGGATAATATGTAAGTCTGTCTTTTCATGTATTGGATATATAAAGCTATTCTTGGTTTTTGTAGATGCAATGAATACTCAAGTACATGATGCCACAGGAGCATCTCCTTAGGAGCTAATGTAGGGTCAGAGAGCCCGGGCAGTTTTCTTTCCAACAGAACAAAGTTCAATGGTGCTAGAGGAGGGCCTAGAAGATGAGGGAATTCAGTTCAACACGCTCACCTATGATGATGTAACTCCAAAGGAATCACTACTAACTGAGAACAGAGTTGATGAACAAATCGAAGCTCACCATTCCAAAGTATGTGATAATGAGGTGAGGGATGTGGAAAAAGAAAAGGAGGTAGATGTTACATGTTCAAGACCTGAAGAATCACAAGTTAATGACCAGGAAGAAGGAGAGAGGAAGATGAACCACATGCATAGTGAAAGGCTCATTAAGATTCACTGGCCACATCACTGAAGCACAGAAATGTAAGCTGAAATGCAACCCTTATTGCATTTTTGTTACTTTCTGTTGTTGCAGGTTAGAGAAAAAGACATTAAGTACCTAACATCTGCCCAAAAAATGGCAGATAGGTACCTTTAAAAAAAGAACATTCAATCCTTCCTGATTGGTGAAAATGTCTCACTCAGAATTCCTTGCATTGATCGTGCCAGTTCAGACCTCCCTGCACTGTTGTTGAAATAGTGGGTGGTGACCAGACCCTCTATCGTTTGAGGTGCATATCTGATTCATTGTTGCAAAAAGTATCAATATCCTTCATTTTTGCAGGTGTCAACATGGTGTTCTGAGAGTGTGCTACACTGCAAATTCAGAACTGGAAAGATATAATGGACACGTGATATGCACAGCAGAAACTGGAAGGATAAACCTTGCATTCTCTTTAAGAGAGGCAGCAAGGCAACAAGCACCCTGGGACCACTTTTTAAGCAATGCTTGCAAGTGCACTACTGGCTGCATCAATCGAAATGTCTCTGCGTAAGACAAAATATCAAATGCAGCACATACTGTCATAAGTCCATGCCTTGTCGCAACAGCAGGTAAATTTCAGTTAGTGTTGTGCTTTCGCAGGAAGTGATATAACGTATTTTGCAGCCAAGCCTGTAGTATTGACAGTGAAGTTTCAGATCTGAAGGGTCCTCTGAAAGATACATCTGATTCAGTGGAAAAGTTGCAGACAAATGTTTTGGATGATATAAAAGGTACATGCATGTATGTTTGTAATATGCTGTATGAGTGATTATTGGAAATACAACAATTTTGTGTGCCATGTTACAATATACCACCACATATTTATTCTCAACTACGTTTCATTGCATATATGCAGACTGCAAAGATCTAAAGGATCAACTCTTTTCCTCAACACTTTTCAACTTCATGCTATCAGGAAGTAGCAAGTACTACAAAGGCTGTGTGGATGAAGATATGGATGTGAGCGATTTATTTTCTTTGTGCAGAATGCCAATATAGTCTTACATTTTCCTATAGATTTCAGAATACCTTAAAAATCCAAATAAGTATGGTCTTTTCATCAACACACATGCATGTCTCTGTTTGGCTTGATTCTTGTAGTTATGAGAACAAGCCTCCACTTCAGCAAGTGTTCAATTTCATCATTGTAAATGAGAGTTTTTTAAAAGAAGAGTTTGATACCTATGTGGCATCTTTCCCATCATCTGATTATTGTCACTTAGAGCTTGGACCATTGCTCAAGTACTGGAACATGCTACAGCTTTGTCTATGGTGCATATGTTTGATAAGCAATACCTTCTACTTCATTACTCTGACTTAGATGAGATTTGGTGAATGGACTAGAGAGAACTTCCTAGTACATGAATCAAAAAGATGCTGAACTTCTGAACCCAGATCTACTTCCAGATGTGCCACAATTTGACAATGCTACTAATGACATAGGATGGTCTGATAGGTTATGGCTAGTGTGTGCTGAGGTGCACTTGTATGAGTCAGATAGGTAAAGCAGCATTCTGAAACTAAAAGTATAATTATGCTGTGCATGGTGCTTGTGTTATTTTTTTTTTACTTTTGGCATAGGGCTATTCTTGAAAACAAAGATTCCTGGTTAAATGACAGGATTATCAATGCTGCTCAGAATCTCCTCAAGATCAGATATAACACCCCTGGCCTTCAAAACACACTGCTAACAACTATACAGCAAATTGAGGTTGTTGGAGGGGAGGAATTTGTCCAGGTTGTACATTCTGGAGGAAATCATTGGGTAACCATCTCAACTATTGGTTGCTCCTATTTGACTGTCAGTATATATGACAGCATTTACTGCACCATTCCAGAGTCTACTAAAGGCAAATACCTGCACTCCTATAATGTCATCTATGAAAGTAGCATGCACGTCATTTAAAGTGCATGTGTCAGGGACATTTCCCCAGCATAACTCCATGTAAAACGTTGGTGGGAGCTGAAGGATGCTGTTGGAGGTGATCTTAAAAGTGGTTGGTGTTGTGAGGGGGAAGAATGGTTAGCAGAGAGATAGCAACATGGAAGTGACAATGCAAAGGGGATAGACGAGTGTTGCAGAGGGGGTGACATTGCAGATGGGGGAGAAATTGCAGAGAGAGAAAGACACCAGCTCTGCAATGGTTTATTTAATACCCTCAATACATTATAAGCAGCACAATGAATGGGTATCAGCATGGCCTAAGAAATGGTTAATACAAAATACTAATGATTCCTTTCCTACTAGGTAAATGAAATAGACCAATTCAGAAGACAGATACACCAGCTTTGGTTCGTAGTGCTGCTGAGCTGAGCATATTCTTCAGAGTTGATGAAGACAGCATAGACGTCAGGGTTTTCTTGCCACATATCTTGTTCAGTGTGAGAAGGAAATCAGAGGCTTCACTGTCAGCCTGTGCATGCCTCGTGGTGAGCTCCTGTAATGCTTTGGATTCCCCAAGGAGAAACAGAGGAAGAGTGAGGTTCTTGCGCTTAGGAGAGCTGATATCAAGTAGTGAGGACTTGTTAGATATCTGGGGGATGTCACTGCATAGCACAACACATATGCCCATGAAGTTTTTTTTCCCCAAAACATCATGATCATAAGCACCAAGGACCACTATGGTGCCTTTTACCTCCATGTTCTCCTGAGATGCAGGCCTGTACACAGAGAAAATAGAACAGGGTCCACACAACACACTCCTTCACTCACAGCATTGATTCATAATTGAATGTGGGGTTGAGAGTTTTACGTTGCACTGGGGTTTTGGTCTTACAACTTTTTTGAAAGTGAATTTCAGGCAGTGGGATCAGTTCAACATAAGGGTCACTGAGTCCTGAGGGAGAGCCACATATATGTATAATATTGCCTAGCACAAACTGCTGTGTGTAATGTACCACTCTTGTCAAGTCCTGGTAAGTTGCGTCCTTGGAAGATGGTGATCTCTATGTTACCTGTTTCTTTGATGTACCCAACGCTTAGGGTCAGCTCCCCAAACCTGTGCTCAGGGGAGCCCACAGCCTTTGCCTGCTGCTCTGCCAGATCTGCACAACACCTGAGAATGAGGTTCCTGGTGGACAGGCACATCAGCTCCAAGTCATTCAGCAGGACCTGCAGTGGGAGAACCCCGACAGTTGGTAGAGGGACATGTGACAGTGTAGGTCATGTGGCTGTATACAAGTCAAGACTGCGAGCTAAAGACAGAGGCACCAAATACATCAAGGTTTTGTAGTATTAAAGTGTGAATACAGGTGAGTAAACTACTAATAACATCAAGTAACAGACTACAGGAACAATTTAACAGGGCTAGTGCTGCAATACCATTACTAGTCAATAGGTCAGAGTGTCCTCTTCTCCCATAACAGAAAATTGTGGTTCGGTACTTTTTTTTTCTATGCATGAGGTATTAAAATTATATATGCACCAAAAAGCGCTAACCTTGTACTGTATTGTTTCGAGGAGTTCAACAGTAAGCCCTTCTCCTCCTGCATTGAAAAATCCATAAAGAAACAGAAGTATGTCTTGCAGCCTTTGGTAGAGATACGTCTGGTTTGGTTTCTTGGGAAGGGTGGAAAGTGATTTGCTCAAAGCATCCACTGTTGCCATCCAGATATGTTCAAGCAGACTGGAATGGAGACACGATAATATCACATGATGCACAGCTGACAACCTAACCTACTCACATTTTGAAGACAGAAAATAGAAGGTTTGAACTGAGGGTCTTCAGGTTGGTGTTGAGGTACTCTTCCAGGGGACACAGCACCTAGAGTAAGTGTATTGACACTACTATACTAAGTACACTAACCAACTCCACAGTGTGTGTCATACTACTGGCATTAAACACAAGTGACTGTGCTTTAGTATTCTACAGCACAGTCACTTGTGTTTAATGCCAATAGTAGGACACTTGCTAGATATTTGATCAACCCATGATGATTTTATAAATGTGTTATAAATTTTAATTCCCTTTTTGGATATGTGTGTATTACATGGACTAGGTATTAGTTAACTAACTCCTTGCATGTCACTATTTTACTTGAACTATATATATAATTATCAATCTTTATATACATCACTCTAAATTCTAGCATATATACTTTAAATTCACCCACAACCTACTCTATATTTCAAACTGTAAGCTTGTAGCCAGTAATGTTTTCACCAATTACCTTTTCAATTTTAATACCTGCCTCAGCTTGAACCATGTCGGCAATGAACGCACTTATCGTAGGAACAAACTTCAAAAAAAAGGTGGGAGGGACATTGAAGTAATATATGTGTGAGCAATACACTGGCAATGAAGAAAAGGGGGTGTGCTTCTATTTTTACCTGCATCCCAAGCTGCTCAATTTCACTTGAAATCTTGAGCCCAATGTCCTCAGCCATACTGCACACAATATCTCCCACCAGCTTCCTTGCTTGGTCCCCCATGCCTATCTCCTTCTGCAGCCAATCAAAGGTCTTCTGCAGGTTCAGCTCTTCCACAAGGCCCTGGTGGTCTGTGGATGGCTCAGGAGACAGCACCAGCTGCATGTGCTTCATACTGTTCAGGATAACACACAGCTGAATTGTGACCTCAAATTTCCCCAGCCCAGAGGTGTGATGGGAGGCTCTTGTGTAGATCTGTTCAACATAGTATTTAGCTGCCTCTGTGATGCACTGGTGGGTAGAATATTTTGTATAATGTGTAGCAGGCAGTGTGTGTGTGTGTGTATTGGTGTGTGTGCACGTGTGTGTGTGTGTATGTGCATTTTGTGTGTGCGTGCACATAAGCATTGATTGTATTTTTCTCACATTCACAAGTTCTATCATGAATGTGTAGGTATCTTCTGGAGAGGACCAGCCAAGGTTATGCCAGAAGTCCATCAACTGGTGCAGGAAGGTCAGTGTGTCCACCAGAGATGATGAATATCCAACTTCATCAGTGACACTTGCAATCTTAATAGAGTTTAATTGAAGTATCAATGACAGAGGTTAATTAACTATGGATTATTAAAATAGCATTGCAAATGAGGAAGACAACGCTCCAATTGGTTGTTCATGTACCTTATCAAGTTCAACAGCCTTATCAATCTTTGCCTTACATGTGACCATGGAAACCTTCATCCAGGCTGGAACCATCTTTTTAAACCAAGTCTGATATTTCGCTAATTGGAGGCCTGCAAGCAAAACATAATTAATGGATCCATAAAACACCACATCCAAAGAAGTTGTACCCACCTTTCAAGTTACTTGTTTCCACCTGCTTGGCTATTTCAGACATCTTCTTGATGTTCAGGTACATCATATATGAAGTTTTCCCCTGTTCCTTCATCCCACTCCATCGCTCTGTGAAGTCCATCACAGCTGGGGACAGCTGTAAGGTGAGGGGTTATTTGCTGTGTCATGGTACCGCACAGAGCAGCAGTTGTTGAGCATGTTGATACACACAAATATCTCCTACTATTATGAATAATCTATGTATCATTAGCCTGTTATGACTAGAACAAAGAAGTGTTAGCATTCTATGCAGCTAATGGTCCAACGTTTTTACTGTGCAAACTAAATGTCCACAGCATGTAGCCACGAGACCTACCAGTGTATCCATGGAGACTAAACAGATAGCCAGGTAATCCACATCAGTCCTTGATCCATGGAACAGGAAACCATTTGTGATGAACTGTATACAATTATAACTTTAAAAATGGACATACAGCTCTTTGACTGTAGGTTTTATGTTCTTCTCAGCAGCCTCACACAGACTCAGACATGATTCAGATGTCTCTTTCAATACATAACATTGCAACACAAGAGATTTGAGCCTTGAAATATCATATTTGCTTTGGTACCACTTGCCAATTGATGTCTGCCAAGGGAATTACTCATGTAACCTTGTCCATCACCCCTCATCTTCCTCCTCCCCCCCTCAATATGTAACAATCTCCACCACATTAATAACCTTAATGGAAACTTCCAACGCAGTTTTTAAAGATCTCTGATCAGCTGGTAGCCTAGCAACAAGGTCATCAAGCTGGTACAACTTCAGCATCACCCTGTTGAAAAACAGTATGTATGCAGGATGTGTGCGTGTGTGTGTGTGTGTGTGTGTGTGTGTGTGTGTGTGTGTTGTGTGGGATGTGTGTGTGCAGGATGTGTGTGCAGGATGTGTGTGTGTGAAGTGTGAGGTGACGTTACAAAAACTGGATGACCACCTTACTGTATCCACCATGTTAAGCATTCAATGCCATTGGTGGTTGTCATGTCCAAGAGGATCAGATGATTGCAAAGAACACCATTAACATCAGCCAGCAATTCTTGAAGCACACTCAAAAGGTGCTCCACCCAGTCCCCAGGCCAATCCCCAGATGTCTTGGAGGAGCAACTGATGGGTGCTGTCTCTGTTGACAGTTTTTGTGAGGCATGAAGCTGGGACTGGTTTGCAACAATACAGTCTAATAATTGGACCAGGACACATGGCTGCACACCAAATGTCTTGTGATAGTCAAACAGCACAGACAGGTGGCTGTGGATAAGGTATGTATGCATGCACATGTGTTGGTACAGAGGGTGTGTAGAAGGCAGTACATGTGATCGAGCAATCATGTGATTGGTCTATTGTAATTCTCACACAGTGGCTTGCTGGAGGTCACCTATGCCATAATAGGTAGTATGAAGGAATAGTAACCTCTTTGCTCCATCGCTCATCTCTGCATTCCAGTTCTTCTGGTACTTCTGATTGTCCTAGCCATTAGGGAGCAGGGGAAGGGGAGGGGAGGAGTTATCTGAGCCCATGCTCATGAGATACTGCCCATTTCTCATACTTGTACTTGTTTGGCCTCGTACATCACAAGTGCTTTGAATAGATGTCTGTATTGATCAAGCTTGTCAGTATGTGACATTTCTCTCTCATCCTGTCCACAAAGAGGCCAGAATTATCTTATGCCACACAAGTACCCAGGCCTTATGTACTTACCTGTCCTCGCATGGATAGGTGGACTGTAATATTTCCTCGCTGGTGTTTAGCAGAGTGAGAACAAAGCACAAGGGTAAGGGATTCTCCCTTAGGGAGAACCCCCTTAAGGGGGTGGAATGCCCTTCCAATGAAGTCATCTCCTTTCTTTAGGTCCTTCACATACCTGGAAAGAATGAATGTGATTAGCAAGGTGCGGAATAGGAATCATTGCAATTATTGTTATTGACAGAGTAGTCATGAGGGTTAAATGGTTATGCAGTGAAGCATGTGTATTCATGCACATCTGATTATTGATATGGCCACTACCAGTATAGCCATTATTGACTTTTTTTAAAAACTAGCACTTGTATATATAACTTGTCAGCAATAAAGCTGAAAGAACGACCTCTGGTGTTATTCCTCTGTCTAGGTGTAATATTCTACTGTCCTGGTGTAATATTCCTCTGTCTGGTGTAATATTCCTCTGTCTGGTGTAATATCTCTCTGTCTGGTGTAATATCCCTCTGTCTGGTGTAATATTCCTCTGTCTGGTGTAATATTCTTCTATCCTGGTGTAATATATCTCTGTCTGTTGTAATACTCCTTTGTCTGGTGTAATATTCCACTGTGCAGGTTCTGGTAAGATATTTCTTGGTCCTGGTGCATTGGTGAGGAATATTACACCAGACAGAAGTATATTACACCAGACAGAGAGATATTACACCAGTATAAAGGTATATTACACCAGACAGAGGAGTATAGAGGAAATTATTTCACCACCAGCACAATAGCAAGCACATAACAATAAACACATCCAGCACTGTTGTAATAAATGAATAGGACAGAGATCAACTCACTGTACTAATCCCTTCACCCCCTTAATGCCTCCAACGGTTTCTTCATCACTGTCCCACACTTCAATCACCAAGATCTCTGTGGCAGGATTATGGATGTACCTGGACCAGGCAAAGTAATTATGCAGTGAATGTTGAGCAGAAAATGTAAAAATAGAAATGCATATGCTTTTATACATTCTGTTACAGTTGGTTTACAAGAAAATAGCTCATAGTGCCAAATTTCAATCTGACTCTAAATTGGTAAGTACATGTATCATGATAAGAGTACTATTTGAAGTTAGCCCTTGTTCGGGCCATGGCAGAGGTTAGATATACACTGTCCCCTGGCCTGAACATCATGCAGTTGCTTACATGTGATGAAAACATAATTGAAAAGCGTTGGTATGCATCACATGGCAATTCTCTCTCTCCCCCTCTCCCTCCTTCTCCCTCTCTCCCCCTCCCCCCCCACACACATATACATAACATTGCAACCTCATGCACACCCACAGTTCAAAGTATTCATTCCATTGTGGCTCCAGTGTTGCCAATTTGACTGCAGATCTGAACACATCAACTTCCATTCCTCCTTTTTGCCATTTTACAAGGTCACCTCTCTTAAATTTTTCATCATTCCAGCACCTCTCTGAAATAATGCCCACCACACAGTATGGGTCACTCTTTCCTGAAAATGAAAGTTCAGTATCATCCACAGTACATCAACGATTGCTGGCCATCAAACCATTAGCATCCATGGCTGGAATACCACGAGCACTGTTGAGTGTTCCACACAGCTTTAACCCTGCATACTGAGGGGAAGGAGAAACATATTTGGTATGCAGCAAATTGTGTAGAGATAAGTGCAAAGTTGAATGATGTGAGCTGACACACCAACATGCACACACCTGTAATGTGAACTACTTTATACATGTATAGTCTCCATGATTCCCACACATGTAATCTTACAAATGTTTTAGCCACGCAATTAATGTCACAATTAAACGGTTACCTGTTTGCCCTTGGCCTTCTGCCACAGGTCATATTTTGTTTGCTGAGGTTCAAGCTCAAAGGCCTAAGTTCAAAGGGGGAGCAGTCAGTTACCAAATGTGCTCACGCCCACGCAGGGTAGGTCAGACATTGGACGCACTTTGTTGATGTAGGCTTCCTTTTCACTGTAACCATCAGGGTCTAGTACCACAGTTGCCACAGTGATGTCTGCACTGACCTGAAAGGCTGCTTCCAGCTGAATACAACAACAAGCACAACCATGTGACAAAACCTCAGTAACCACCCCCCTCCCCCCCACTCCCACCCCCCAAAAAACACACAACGGTGCTCTAAGTCTTCACATTTAAAACCCAACTGTGTGGTGTCCGCCCATGCTGCATGTAGTCATGGTTACCTCATCTTGCTTCATGATCCAAGAGCCTTCATCTTTATGTCGTACACTGTTTATCTAAAAATGTTTCTGACAACAACCAATCTCTGTCCCAGTCCAATTACCTTCTTATGCTTTTCTGACCCTGAGTTACTAAAATCTGCCTGAAGAGATGGAAGTGGTTGAGTCTGTGTTATAACGACTGCCCACCACACATGCATGTGCATGCGACATGACTACAAACATGTGGTAAACGCTCTAAGGCTAATTCCTACCTTGTCCACTGAACTGTCTTGCATAAGAACATCAGACGGATGTGATGGTTTGTACCTTTGGATAAGGGATTGAAAAATGCATTTCACCCACCTCTACCCCTCTATTTTGAGCACATCAATGAATACATTGTTAAAAAGGATCACTATGTCATTTACGTGCAGACTGGTCTACCAAGTCTTTGCCACATCTAGTTTTGGCATGAGCAACTGTAAGTAGGACAGATGTGAGGAACTCTCCCATTGATAGATAATGTCAATTTCGATAGAATTAACTTCAAATAAAAATAACAATTAAACCAAGCTATGCTTTAACTTTTCTAAAAATATGAATTGAGTTTATAGGGCTGGAAAAAGTATAGTGTTCCATGTGTAGATTCACAGTTAAAATTCTGGCATGTATACTGTATTGTACATGTATGTGTACTTTGACATAACTGATCAATGCAAAATATACATGGGAAGAATCCATCAAGATAAAAACATCGCACAAAGTGCTGCTGTTCACAGCTGTCAAACAATGCAAGTGCTTTCAAAATAAAACGCTTCCCCCCCCCCCTCCCTGTTGTCATGCACAAGTGATGAAGATGTCTGTTCATATACATCATTTTGCGTAAGTTTCAGTCGAAACATGTTTATTAGTTATTTAAAGCAAAGGGACATTTTCGCGTGAGCTAGTAATACAGTTGTTGCTATTTAAATGATAACGCAGCAGCTGAAGAATTAATGAAGATTTGGCGAGCCGCCGTTTTTGGCCGGCCTTTGGGTTGCAGCATAAGCATGAAAACTTCTCTATCGTTGAGAAAGAAGGTCGCTTACCTTAATGTATTTGATACTTCTGGCGGCAAGGCATAATTTCTGCGCCGCGTCCATGCCGCTGGTGGTTTATTGGCCATCTCACCCTCGTACCCAGTCGTATTAACACTATACATATTTATACGTCTGGGCACGAGACATGTAATGTGCCGTTGTTCATACCGTATGTGGTGATCATTACGTACATTTAGGTCTGGGCACGTGACGACATTTTTTAAATTTATATCACAGTCATTACAATCTATAGTTAAGAATGGCAGCTTCAAGTATTGGAAGGCGAAGCTTCTTCAATGTCCAAACACATTCGTTCTTCTGCAATTCTAGTTACGCGAGTGCATCATGATCAATAATTATATGAGATCCAGTATGGGAACGAAGGAGCGGCTGGTCAATCTAATCTAGCATTGCACATTCACGTCGACAGAGTTGTAGTCTCTCAATTATGCCTGCATGCGTCGTCCATCAAAACGATTGAAGTTGGAGTAATTAATTCACTAAATTGTACCATGTATACTGAGTATTTGCTTTGCGTTGCATGTGGTAAATAGTGCATGAATCTATTGAAGAAAGTACATGGAATTACTGAGTATAATAATATAGACCATATAATGACTTATGAGCCGCCCCCCCCCCCCCCCCCCACAGGGGAATGTCTGGCTACGGGTCTGGTGGGAATAGGGGAATTTGTGGTGTGGGGGTTGGGAGATGGGTGAGTGTGTGAAGGGGAGTGTGTGAGGTAAGTGGAATGGGCCAGGTGGGAGGAGTTAGGTAGAAGTTAGAGAAGTGAAGGCAGTGAAATTAGGTGGGAAAATGAGAGAATAAGTGTGGTGGTAATGGTGGAGGGAAGGTGGAGACGTTAGTGATGATATGGTAGTGATGGTACACTGGTAGAGAAAGGAGAAATGTGCCATGCAATATTATAACTGAAAACATCAATGCAAGTCAAGGGTGTTGGTTATCGAGTGTGGTGAGGACTTTAGAGCCTGTTTCCTGTGTGAGGATGCGATGGTAACACTTCCACAGCATTACTCTGTGTGTAAAATGTTACATAAAGGATGCAGGTGATCTTAAAAAATGGTTGGTGTTGTGAGGAGGGAGGGAGCAACAGAGTGGGATAGCAACATGGAAGTGATATTGTTAAGGGGAGACATCGCAGAGGGATAGACATTGCAGAGAGATAGACATTGCACAGGGGTAGACGTTGCAGAGGGGAGACATTGCAGAGGGGGAGCACTGCAGAGGGGTAGACACCAGCTCTACAACAGTTTATTTAGTACCCCTCAATGCGTTGTAAGCAGTGATAGATGTGTGGCAGCCTGGCCTCACTTCAGACCATGCACGTTAACAGCCTCTACACTTTAGCAAGCTGGGTTTAGGTTTGGAGGAAAGGAAAGATTTTAGTCAGTTTGACATCAAGTATTCACCATTGGGGTGCAAAAGTGAACTGTTACTGACATTGCTCAGGGTGACACCTGTTGTTGTCATTGGTTTGAATTGTACTTACTTGCACATGCATTTCCCCCCCCCCCCCCCCCCCCCAGTTTCCAAATCTCCCACTTCCCCTTTTCAGCGTCACTTTTGTTACATCATTTTGATAAAGCAAAAAATATGATTGGTTTTAATTAATTTTCCTATGTCAGGAGTGCACACGTCCTGCCACTTTGCACCACTATCGATGTTGATCATTCTTGATAATTCACTAGCAGCAGATCCGGGATCTATTACCAAGAAATGGTTAATACAAAATACTAATGATTCCTTTCCTACTGGGTAAATGATACAAATATGCAATGTCAGTCAATAGGCCTATTCAGAAGACCGATATGCCAAGTTCTGCCGAACTGAGCATGTTCTTCAGAGATGATGAAGACAGCATAGACGCCAGTGTTTGCTTGCCACATATCTTGTTCAGTGGAGAAGGAAATTGGAGGCTTCACTGTCAGCCTGTGCATGCCTTATGGTGAGCTCCTGTAGTGCTTTGGACTCCCCAAGGAGAAACAGAGGAAGGGTGAGGGTCTTGCGCTTAGGGGAGCTGATATCAAGTAGTGAGGACTTGTTAGATATCTGGGGGATGTCACTGCATAGCACAACGCATATGCCCATGAAGTTGTTTTTTCCCAAAACATCATGATCATAAGCACCAAGGACCACTATGGTGCCTTTTACCTCCATGTTCTCCTCGGATGCAGGCCTGTACACAAAGAAAATAGAACATGGTCCATACAACACACTACTCCTTCACTCACAGCATTGATTCATAATTGAATGTGGGATTGAGAGTGTTATGCTGGACTGGTGTTTTGGTCTTACGACCTTTTTGAAAGTGAATTTCAGGCAGTGGGATCAGTTCAACATAAGGGTCACTGAGACCTGAGGGAGAGCCACATATGTGTATAATATTGCCTAGCACAAACTGCTGTGTGTAATGTACCACTCTTGTCAAGTCCTGGTAAGTTGCGTCCTTGGAAGATGGTGATCTCTATGTTACCTGTTTCTTTGATGTACCCAACACAAAGGGTCAACTCCACAAACCAGGCCCGGCACACTGGGTCAAAAGTTGGTGCGGCCGATTAGGAGCTATTTATTTACGGAACATACATTGTAGGGGCGGATCTAGAGACCTAATTATTCCTTGATGTGAATTCTAGTTGGAGACATTACGCAGGCTAAAGCTGTACATAAAAGGTGTAGGCGGCCGGCGGGCTGATGTCGCGGCATATGTATATGCACATGCATAATATGATTTAATGGATAATAGCCGCGCGCCCGCGTGTGCATGGGGAATCAAAAAAGGTCCGGACGTCATTTTTCACATTTGGAATGGCCTTATTCGTTGACAACTGTATAGAGGGTCTAGATAGGTAAGATGAAGATGAACGCAACGCTTTTGAACGGTATATAACTCATCTTGTGTGTCCATTGTAATCCTCGCACGTACACTGAGTTATAGAAACCCATACCTACTTTGAACTGAACTGGCTGGCATTCTAAAGATGTTGCACTGATTTTGGTTATGCATTCCTGTTCAGCATGGGAGTACCGGAATGATGTATTAGTGAAGTCATGTATGAAAACGGGTTCTTGAGAAGACATGCACAATTCTCACGGTTGTAGTAACCAAGCATGTCATATGTACTTATAAGGTTACAAGTGCAGCTAGCATTTGCTTGCATCATGAAGTTTTTGTGATAAACACATTTTTTGCATGTTAGTAAAATCTATAATGGTTGAGTATGTGTAAATATTTGCATGCATGCATTAACTTGCATGCACGGCATCCAAAGAGTTAAACGAGCCGCTACTGCAGGGCTCGCAACGAGAAATTCCAGCTTGTGCATGTGAACGGCCAAACATCCAATAAATTAAATTGACAAATTAACTAATCGCGGGTATAGGTGGACCTCGGGCAAAAAATGGTCAGGCTATAGCCCGAATGCCTGACCGGCTGCTACGGCCCTGCGGGTTGTCAGCATTGCTGGCTTTGGGCTGGTACTCTACATGTGCATGGCAACACGCCCTGCTTCTGCACTCTAATCACCACAACCCTGAATACCTTCATTCATAACAGATTTATTTATACATGTGGATCACTTCAATGCCTTGTTGCTGGATCTCATGTAGTTTCCATGGCAAACATTAATTTGGCAGGTTCTATCCAAGTTGGCACTCACATCTGCTACTCAATCATGCAAGTAAGAAAAAGGTGATCTGTATTGAAAGCATTACTGACTTTTCATTTCATCTAGATCATTTTTATTTATTCCAAGCACTGGTAGTACCACCAGTGACATTTGGCTGCCACAGGATGGAACAAAATGCATGTGGCACAAATGATTTTATGCGGATTAGGGAAAATATCATTGCTAGAAAAATGCGCATGCACATAGAACAACATTAACCTTTTATGTATACATGTCACTATTGTAGATTTGCTTTGGAAGACAATGCAAGTTGCTTTCATCACTAAACATACCACCTTGTCCAGTTGGTACTAATGGCATAGTGTGCTCAAGAAATGGGGTAAGAAATTTATGTGCCATAGTAATTTTTGTTACATCATTTTGATAAAGCAAAAAATATGATTGGTTTTAATTTATTTTCCTATGTCAGGAGTGCGCACGTCCTGCCACTTTGCACCACTATCGATGTTGATCATTCTTGATAATTCACTAGCAGCATATCCGGGATCTATTACCAAGAAATGGTTAATACAAAATACTAATGATTCCCTTCCTACTGGGTATAAAAATATGCAATGTCAGTCAATAGGCCTATTCAGAAGACCGATATGCCAAGTTTGGTTCCTAGTACTGCTGAACTGAGCATGTTCTTCAGAGATGATGAAGACAGCATAGATGTCAGGGTTTTCTTGCCACATGTCTTGTTCAGTGTGAGAAGGAAATCGGAGGCTTCACTGTCAGCCTGTGCATGCCTCGTGGTGAGCTCCTGTAATGCTTTGGACTCCCCAAGGAGAAACAGAGGAAGAGTGAGGTTCTTGCACTTAGGGGAGCTGATATCAAGTAGTGAGGACTTGTTAGATATCTGGGGGATGTCACTGCATAGCACAACACATATGCCCATGAAGTTGTTTTTTCCCAAAACATCATGATCATAAGCACCAAGGACCACAATGGTGCCTTTTACCTCCATGCTCTCCTGGGATGCAGGCCTGTACACAGAGAAAATAGAACATGGTCCACACAATACATTCCTTCACTCACAGCACAGATTCATAATTGAATGTGGGATTGAGAGTTTTACGCTGGACTGGTGTTTTGGTCTTAGAATATTTTTGAAAGTGAATTTCAGGCAGTGGGATCAGTTCAACATAAGGGTCACTGAGACCTGAGGAAGAGCCACATATATGTATAATATTGCCTAGCACAAACTGCTGTGTGTAATGTACCACTCTTGTCAAGTCCTGGTAAGTTGCGTCCTTGGAAGATGGTGATCTCTATGTTACCTGTTTCTTTGATGTACCCAACACTAAGGGTCAGCTCCCCAAACCTGTGCTCAGGGGAGCCCACAGCCTTTGCCTGCTGCTCTGCCAGATCTGCACAACACCTGAGGATGAGGTTCCTGGTGGACAGGCACATCAGCTCCAAGTCATTCAGCAGGACCTTCAGTGAACAGTAAAAGGTCATATATGACTACCACAAATGTCAACTTCCAAGATTTCACATTATAGTGGACCACATCTTTAGACAGATTCATTTCAATTTGTAATTTATCCAGGTTTGTTAATAATATGGACATTTAAGAGGTGAACATTTTTCTAACACAATTGTGTAAGTAATGACAGCTGGTCAGGTACATTTAGCTAATCATAGAACACTATCTTAATTCCATACCTGTACAATAACAGTACTTTCTACAATGAGTGCAAGAAATTATCCAATTAACATCCCTCCTCTGTTCCCCCTAACAGAGAACCATGGCCAATCCAGAAGTATACTTTTCAACATCATGTTGTGTACCAAAAAGCGCTAACCTTGTACTGTATTGTTTCAAGGAGTTCACCAGTAAGCCCTTCTCCTCCTGCATTGAAAAATCCATAAAGAAACAGAAGTATGTCTTGCAGCCTTTGGTAGAGATACTTCTGGTTTGGTTTCTTGGGAAGGGTGATAAATGATTTGCTCAAAGCATCCACTGTTGCCATCCAGATATGCTCAAGCAGACTGGAATGGAGACACGATAATATCACATGGTCCACAGCTGACAGCATAACCTACTCACATTTTGAAGACAGAAAATAGAAGGTTTGAACTGAGGGTCTTCAGGTTGGTGTTGAGGTACTCTTCCAGGGGACACAGCACCTAGAGTAAGTGTAATGACACTACTAAGCTAAGTACACTAACCAACTCCACAGTGTGTGTCATACTATTGGCATTAAACACAAGTGTCTGTGCTGTGGAATAATTATATGAACATGTTTTAAAATTTACATCCCATCTTGGATACATGTATGTGCATTATGTTGGCTAGGCATTAGTTAACTAACTCCTTGAATATCATTATTTCCCTTGAACTTTAGGGGATAAACTTTATCTCTAAATAGTACAATACGCTAGTGTACTCTAAATTCCATGATCGTTTGCCATCACAACCTACTCTATATTTCAAACCGTAAGCACGTAGCCAGTAATGTTTCCACCACCTACCTTTTCAATTTTAATCCCTGCCTCGGCTTGAAGCATGTTGGCAATGAATGCACTTAACATTGGAACAAACTTTTTAAATAGATGGGAGGGGCATTAATAAGCGAGCAATACATCGACAGTAACAGCGTCTATTTTTACCTGCATCCCAAGCTGCTCAATTTCACTTGAAATCTTGAGCCCAATGTTCTCAGCCATACTGCACACAATATCTCCCACCAGCTTCCTCGCCTGGTCCCCCATGCCTATCTCCTTCTGCAGCCAATCAAAGGTCTTCTGCAGGTTCAGCTCTTCCACAAGGCCCTGGTGGTCTGTGGACGGCTCAGGAGACAGCACCAGCTGCATGTGCTTCATACTGTTCAGGATAACACACAGCTGAATTGTGACCTCAAATTTCCCCAGCCCAGAGGTGTGATGGGAGGCTCTTGTGTAGATCTGTTCAACATAGTATTTAGCTGCCTCTGTGATGCACTGGTGGGTAGAATATTATGTTTATTTTATAGCATGTAGTGCATGCACACAGGAGTGCATGGGTGTGCGTGTGTGATGTGTGTGTGTGTGTGGTGTGTGGATGCATGTGCATGCGTGTGTGCATATGTGTTATGTGTGTGTGTGTGCACATGAGTATTTTCCTCCTCACATTCACAAGTTCTATCATGAATGTGTAGGTATCTTCTGGAGAGAACCAGCCAAGGTTATGCCAGAAGTCCATCAACTGGTGCAGGAAGGTCAGTGTGTCCACCAGAGATGATGAATAGCCAACTTCATCAGTGACACTCACAATCTTAATAGAGTTTAAAAGAATTGGAAATAAATGATGACAGAGGTTAAATAACTATGGATAAATAGCATTGCAAATGAGGACACATTTTAGACAACGCTCCAATTGGTTCTTCATGTACCTTATCAAGTTCAACAGCCTTATCAATCTTTGCCTTACATGTGACCATGGCAACCTTCATCCAGGCTGGAACCATTTTTCTAAACCAAGTCTGGTATTTCACTAATTGGAGGTCTGTAAGCAAAAAGTATGTGTGTGAGCATCAATGCATACATAACACCACACTCAAAGGAGCTGTACCCACCTCTCAAGTTGCTTGCTTTCACCTGCTTGGCTATTTCAGACATCTTCTTGATGTTCAGGTACATCATATATGAAGCTTTCCCCTGTTCCTTTGTCTCGCTCCATCGTTCTGTAAAGTCCTTCACAGCTGGTGACAGCTATAAGGTGAGACCTAGAAATTACTTATGCTACCTTACAGAGCAGCTATTGCTACACACAGTATCTCCTATGGTTTGAAAAATTGGTCTGCTAGCTAATGGTCCAACACTTTAAATATGTCCACGGCACGTAGCCATGAGACCTACCAGTGTATCCATGGAAACTAAACAGATAGCCAGGTAATCTACATCAGTCCTTGATCCATGGAACAGGAAACCATCTGTGATGAACTATATACAATTACAACTTTACAATGGACATACAGCTCTTTGACTGTAGGTCTTATGGTCTTCTCAACAACTTCACACAGACTCAGACATGATTCAGATGTCTCCTTCAATGCATAACATTGCAACACAATGGATTTGTGTCTTGAAATATCATATTTGCTTTGGTACCACTTGCTAACTGATGTCTGCCAAGGGAAACATATTTATTACACTTCTCTCTCCTTATCCCATTTCTCTTCCATCGCCCCATGTCTTCCCTCCTACCCTCTCTCTATCATTTAATAACCTGAATGGAAATATCCAATGCAGTCTTTAGAGATCTCTGATCAGCTGGTAGCCTAGCAACAAGGTCGTCAAGCTGGTACAACTTCATCATCACTCTGTTGAAAGGCGGTATATGCAGGATGTGTGTGTGTATGTGTGTGTGTGTGTGTGTGTGTGTGTGAGGGGACGTTACAAAAAATGGATGGCCATCTTACTGTATCCACCATGTTAAGCTTTCAATGCCATTGGTGGTTGTCATGTCCAAGAGGATCAGGTGATTGCAAAGAAAACTATAAACCTCTGCCAGCAATCCTTGAAGCACATTCAATAGGTGCTCCGCCCAGTCCCCAGGCCAATCCCCAGATATGTTGGGGGAGCAACTGATGGGTGCTGTCTCTGTTGACAGTTTTTGTGAGGTATGAAGCTGGGACTGGTTTGCAACAATACAGTCTAATAACTGGACCAGGACACATGGCTGCACACCAAATGTCTTGTGATAGTCAAACAGCACAGACAGGTGGCTATGGATAAGGTATGTATGCATGCACATGTGTTGGTACAGAGGGTGTGTAGAAGGCAGTACATGAGATCGAGCAATCATGTGATTGGTCTATTGTAATTCTCACACAGCAGCTTGCTGGAGGTCACCTATGCCATAATAGGTAGTATGAAGGAATAGTAACCTCTTTGCTGCATCACTCATCTCTGCATTCCAGTTCTTCTGGTACTTCTGATTGCCCTAGCCATTAGGGAGCAGGGGAAGGAGAGGGGAGGAGTTATCTGAGCCCATGCTCATGAGATACTGCCCATTTCTCATACTTGTACTTGTTTGGCCTCGTACATCACAAGTGCTTTGAATAGATGCCTGTATTGATCAAGCTTGTCAGTATGTGACATTTCCCTCTCATCCTGTCCACAAAGAGGCCAGAATTATCTTATGCCACACAAGTACCCAGGCCTTATGTACTTACCTGTCCTCGCATGGATAGGTGGACTGTAATATTTCCTCGCTGGTGTTTAGCAGAGTGAGAACAAAGCTCAAGGGTAAGGGATTCTCCCTTAGGGAGAACCCCCTTAAGGGGATGGAATGCTCTTCCAATGAAGTCATCTTGTTTCTTGAGGTCCTTCACAAACCTGAAAGAATGAATGTGAATAGCAACGTGCCAGGGAGAGGGGGGGGGGGGGGGGGGGGGGGGGGGGGGGGGGGGGGGGGGGGGGGGGGAGAGAGATTGGAATCATTGCAATTATTGCTATTGACAGAGTAGTAATGAGGGGTATGCAGTGAAGCATGTGTATATCATATACACCAAGTCGCCTGAGAATTCATATGGGCTAGCATAACCATCATTTTACTTATCGAAATAAAACCAGCACTTGTACATATCTGAGAGAGAATGAGCATGCCTCACAGAGGAATTTACACCAGGATAGAGGGTTATTATACCAGGACAAAGGAATTTTGCCCCAGGGTAGATCAAGGATATTACATCAGGACAGTAGCAAGCATATAAACAATAAACATTCCAGCAATGGATACGAATGCTGTAATTGCTAAAAAAATGAACAGGACAGAGATCAACTCACTGTACTAATCCCTTCACACCCTTAATGCCTCCAACGGTTTCTTCATCACTGTCCCACACTTCAATCACCAAGATCTCTATGGCAGGATTATGGATGGACCTGGACCAGGCAAAGTAGTTATGCAGTGAATGTTGAGTAGAGAAATGACGTGAAATGCAAAATATATAATACACATCTACACAGCCGCATATATTATGTATGCTTATATACATTCTGTTACAGTTTCCCGGGTGAAAAAATACACGTAGTAACGCGTTATTACGCGTGAAAATGGGACATAAATAACGCCAAAACACGCGATTTTCAAGATGATTATCTCCTTGATTGTGCAATACAATAGAGTTGAATTTTGCCTATACACAAAGCGGTCCAGTGTGTATAAAGTTCCAAAGACTGGTTGGTTTGGCATGCATCGTTCCGAAGATATTCACATTCAAGTACGAACTTGATTTCTTGGGAAAGCATACAAAAGCCCGCGAAATTAAGCTAGTACATTGAATGTGAATATCATCGGAGCGATGCATGCCAAACCAACCAGTCTTTGGAACTTTATACACACTGGACCGCTTTGTGTATAGGCAAAATTCTATTATTTATGTATTTTTTTCACCCGGGTGGTTTACAGGAAAATAGCTCGTTTTTAATTACACCAAAAATAATTGTTCTAAATTCCTATGATAAGTATTTTGATAAAAGTAGTATCTGATCCTCATCCATGTGTGGACTATTGTCAGAACCTTACGGGTAAAAAATGTATACCCTTCCTTGCCCTATTGAACATCCTGTAGGTGTTTGTATGTGCTGTGATGCAAGCATATTGAAGTGCAGGGTTTACCACTGACTGCAATTAAGAGGTTAGCGACGCTTGAATTACTGGCAAACGGTTACCAATTGCATTTATGTTAATCCACCTTTGCCTAAGGGATGTACTGCATTTCGTAACACAAATATCTTTTAGCGTAAAGGTATATCAGTGTTAATGTACCATTCTATTCGCGTGTACATACATTAACTCATATAAATTTTTATTTTCATATAAACTATATATGCTACACACAGCGATAAGTGCTGAATAGGTTGACTGTTTGGTCTAACAATTGGTAGAATGTTTTTTCCCCATAATAAGAAAATGAAACATGAATTCTGACATCATCTAGCCCCTTTACAGACAACAAAACATTAAACTTGCTTAGCTAACATCATATGCAAACACTCACTTCACTTTTCTCTCTCTCTCTCTCTCTCTCTCTCTCTCTCTCTCTCTCTCTCTCTCTCTCTCTCTCTCTCTCTCTCTCTCTCTTCACACACATGCATAACATAGCAGCCCCATGCACACCCACAGTTCAAAGTATTCATTCCATTGTGGCTCCAGTGTTGCCAATTTAACTGCAGATCTGAACACATTAACTTCCATTTCTCCTTTTTGCCATTTTACAATGTTGCCTCTCGTAACTTTTTGATCATTCCAGCACCTTTCTGAAATAACACCCACCAAACAGTATGGGTCACTCTTTCCTGAAAATGAAAGTTCAGTATCATCTACAGTACATCAACGATTGCTGGCCATCAAACCATTAGCATCCATGGCTGGAATACCACGAGCACTGATGAGTGTTCCACACAGCTTTAACCCTGCATACTGAGGGGAAGGAGAAACATATTTGGTATGCAGCAAATTGTGTAGCGATAAGTGCAAAGTTGAATGATGTGAGCTGACACACCAACATGCACACACCTGTAATGTGAACTACATGTATGTAATGATCACTGTAACTTGAATAACAGTTATACCCATTAGACACATACATATTGTTTACACATATATGTATGCAATGCAACCTTCACACACACATATATATACACACAATGTACACAAGTAATTGATCAGTAAAAAAAAATTATCCCCACCGTCGGAGATAATTTTAATTAAACGGTTACCTGTTTGCCCTTGGCCTTCTGCCACAGGTCATGTTTTGTTTGCTGAGGAAGCTCAAAGACCTAAGTTCAAAGGGTGAGCAGTCAGTTTACCAAATGTGCTCACGCCCACGCAGGGCAGGTCAGACATTGGACGCACTTTGTTGATGTAGGCTTCCTTTTCACTGTAACCATCAGGGTCTAGTACCACAGTTGCCGCAGTGATGTCTGCACTGACCTGAAAGGCTGCTTCCAGCTGAATACAACAACAAGCACAACTAAGTGACAAAAGCTCAGTAACCCCCTACCACCCCCCAAAAAAACATGATGGTGCTATGTCTTCACATTTAAAACCCAGCTGTGTGATGCCTGCCTGTGCTGCATGTAGTTATGGTTACCTCATCTTGCTTCATGATCCAAGAGCCTTCATCTTTATGTCGTACACTGTTTACCTAAAAATGTTTCTGACAACAAACAACCTCTGTCCCAGTCCAATTACCTTCTTATGCTTTTCTGACCCTGAGTTACTAAAATCTGCCTGAAGAGATGGAAGTGGTTGAGTCTGTGTTATAACGACTGCCCACTACCCATGTGCATGCATGTACAACGTAAAAACTATACTCACGCATTAAAAAAATTATACATGTGTAAAGATGGATTGTACACTCTTAGGTAAATTGCCCATTTCCTACCTTGTACACTGAACTGTCCTTGCATAAGAACATCAGCTGAATGTGATGTTTTGTATCTTTGGATAAGGGAACAGTGGGAATTGAAAAATGCGCTTCACTCTCCTCTACCCTCTATTTAGAGCACCCAATGAATACATGGATATGGATGATTAAAAAGGACCCTCTTAGTACACTATATCAGTTTTGGCATGAACAACTGTAAGAAGGACAGATGTGAGGAACTCTCCCATTGATAGCAGATAGAGCTTCAAATTTAAACAAACAAATGAATGTTGAAGACAGCTAATGGCAATCGGTATACACATATCCTTAACTGGCTAACTGGCCTTGATTAATAACCAAACCATGTTTTAATTTTTCTCAGAAAGAGAACTATGTTAACTGCAATATGCAATAAAATTAATGGAATACATAATAGGGCTGGAAAGTGTAGTTCACACAAGTGTTCCATGTGTATATTCTGTAGAGTGCATTGTACTTGTACCTCTCTAAATGAACTGATCAATGCAAAAGTAAGAATCCATCGAAATAAAGACATCACACAAAGTGCTGTTCACAGCTGTCAAATAATGCAAGTGCTTTCAAAAGGAAAGCCCCCCCCCCCCCCCCCCCCCCCCCCCCCCCCACCCCACCCCCTGTTGTCATGCACACGAGTTGTTCGATGAAAACGCTGGTGAAAAAGGAAAGGTCGCGCCTATCATTGGTAACCCCTCCCCTCCCCCCCCCCCCCCCCCCCCCCCCTGGGATTTGATTTTATTAAATCAAATAGCCCGTATATATATATATACGTACGGTTTATAATACATGCTTCCGCGCGCACGTGGTAAAAGGTCAAAAAATACCCACGCATCTCGGTACCTAGACCCAAGTTTGTCACAGCTGCAGAAGGATTACATCACCGCTACCACACATGGGGCGATATCCCCGACAATATCGCTGGCGATTCCTGCATTTTTTCCATAGTTTAATCATTTCTAATCCAATGTCTATGGTCTAATGAATTACTGAAAAAAAAAAAAAAGAAAGAAATCCAGGAATTTCGTGTGTATTTGTGTATGTTGTTCCAGGCCACATTTTAATTATAATTGTTTGGGCGACTAGACGTATTCATATATTGGTTATGCGGACGTCCGTAAAACGTATTGCTAATTTTGCCCATCATTAGAGAGAAACGCTATTTCTAAACGGTCGAACACGAATGGCAGCAATTAAGGCATAGTACGACGTTTTTCTGTACCCTTTGGCAAAATAACAAAACAGCATGACCTTGAACAAAGTTGTGAATAGCCTCCTTCTGTTTTCCCTTCAACGTATTCACTCCCAGTTGATCCATGGCAAAACGTACAGCTGTACAAATTCTTTCGCCACTCACCTTACTGTATTTGATACCTCTGTAGGCAAGGCATAATTTCTGCGCATCCATACCGCTGGCGGTTCATTGGCCATTCTCACGCCACTTAGTGTGCAGTTTTAATTATAACGACGTGTGTACCCGTCGTCGTGCGCATGCACGCATGGGAGGTCACAACTAATTTTCAACACGGGACCATGAATATACTCAGTACCCGGTGTAAGCTGACGTTGGCAAAGCTAGTTGTCCTATTAAGGGAATCGTGTATCTCTTATAAACTTATTGTGGTGGATTCAGTTACCATAGCTAGCGATCGGGTGTATGGTTATACAAACAAAAAGGTATTTGATGTCACGGTAATTTCCCCGGTCTTATCAGTATCTGAAGCGGGTGTGCTGGGCAGCAGAAATGCGGAAGCATGAGGAAAATGATGCTAAATGCACTGATCTTGGCTGGATGTGTGTCCCCCTTGCTGTTGAATCTTACGGTGCTAGGGGTGTCGAAGCATGTCATGCTTTCTCTTTTTTGGCAAGGCGTGGAAAGCTATCATAACCAACTCTCCAAAGTCTCAAGTACTTTGCGGTCTTTGTGGCAGGCTGAGTTTTATGCTGATCCAGTGAAATGCAAGAGCCATTCTAGCTATAGGTCCTAGATCGGGAGTTTGACCCAGAATGATCTGGGTTCTAGTTTCAGTGTTGCTGTTGTTGTTTTTGTTTTTGTTTTTGTTGTTGTGTTGTTTTACATGTTTTTAATGAATGAGGAATGTATGTATCATTTTTAAAAATAGTTATACCATGGTTGGTTATACCAGCAGTCGAGTCTCGTCTGCTCGCTATGGTAAACCCTGTTGGACGGGAGTAGCGTCTGATTGATATGCATAATGTAAAGTGTGCCCAGCTCTAGAGCTCTGCGTGCGCAAAATAGCTATGACAATCCCCCCCAAAAATAAAAGCGTAACATCTGGCGTAGTTTTATTTCTACAACGATATTCAATCATGTAGTGGTAGTGTTGTAAGATGTGTGTAAACTTGCGGGTTACAATACGTCATCTATTAAGAACACTAACACCGTGATGGTACCAATTATAACTCACCCATGCAGCGCAGATGCGTTGAGTGTGCATATCCATACCTTCTTACCTACCATGCGTACAGTACACTTAATGAATCACCTAATTAAGCAGATCGAACAAAACATTTACAACTAAAAAATTTTTTTAAAAACTTTTTCAGATTGCTCAGTACCCATTAAGACACTATGTACGGGTGCGCTTGCTTAACCTATAGGTGCAGGTAAAACGCTGGCGGTATAGCTAGCAATGCAAGGTGGAGAGACTCGTTGTGTGCATAGGATATTTTTTGTTCTACTACGTATAAATCAATTACCTGTGCAAATACGCAAATTTGTAATTAAAAAAAAACTAATTAATAAATAAAACATCTCTGGAATGCATTTCATAGTTCGATACCGTTTACCGGCAAAAAAAAGCCTTGCGACACGAATGACTCCAGTTAAAGCGCCATCGGTCTCAAAAGCAGTTTTCCCAGCGCAGGAATAGCCCATAGCCTGGAGTGGGAACGAGGCCTAAATGTGGTTATAATTAATTTTAATCGAAACATTAATTTGTTGTTTATGGCTACTTGCAAGTGGATCCGCAGACAGTCCAAGCTGCCTGCCATTAATCGGTGAGTATATCCACTGGCCGTTTCAGGAGACTATCTGCCAGGTGTCATAATTGAAGTGCGCAGATTTAATTCATGCGCAGGCTTCCACGTGTGTAAGATCGGTGTGTGCTCGTTAGGTCGCTAATGATTTTAATCAGGACTTCTTTGTTGCATTATTCTGCCTGTTCAACGTCACATTTACCAGGGTAACAACAACGCGAGCGGCGCAGCTGCAAATGCCCAGCGTAACTTACTATATCCTGAGCCCTACGAAGTGGTGTAGTTTAAGTGGTAATGAAGACCTTGCTCAACCAACCTTGCTCTACCCTAATATATCTATGGCTCAACCAGCTAGGCCTTTGGACTTAACACGCGCCGCCACGCGAAGTAGTGTTTCTCCTTAAGTTCAGCGGTTAGGCGATAGTTTCGCCTACGTGCACCGCTCTTACATGTAGCAATAGAATCCGCGTGTCCGTACTAAGATTCGATCAAAGATTGGGCGGCGAAGCATCAAGCATGCATGCACTCTTGTTACCTGTTGGTAGACAAATGACACGTACGCGTTCCTTATAGGTACTCAGGTGTGTTGTGTTTGGAGAGAGGTCTGGGGGATGTAGGGATGTATGGCATATGGGGGAGTGGGGGGAGGGGGGGGTTGGGGGTTTGTGGGGAAATGATGCGGGCTTGAATATGGATAGCTACAGGAGGGCACTAGTACACTCTGTAACGAAAGCAGTTGCCCACTACACACGTACAGAACACACACTCACACAGCACACAACACACATGTGATGCACAACGCTTAACAGGTACAGCACAAGTGGAGGTGTGCATGGCTTTGTCAAGGCACATAGAAAAGTTCACTGTACACAGCTGTAGCCATGATAAGCTTATCCAGACAATCAATGCTAGTTGTCTTTGCAGTGTACTGCAACCCGTTCAAACTTTAATCAGTACTCAGCTCTTGTCTTTTGTTTTTTTGTTTTTTTTTTTGTCTGGGAGGAGAGAGAAAGGGGCGGTTTGTCTGGTGTGATATGGCACTTCATGTGGGTATGTTGCAGGACTTGGGCAGCAGAAGTGTGTGCAGTTGTACTCATTACATCCCCACCATGGGTGTGTGTTTGTACATAAATAAGTAATAGTGCTACCTGAAAGGAAGAAATATGACCACATTAGTATTTCCTCTTTTTCTGGCGGGATTAATCTACACATCATGGCACTAAAGTTTAGCGGTGTGGCACTAAAGCACTGAAGTCTAGGGACGTGATAGAGACTTGAAAGTACAGCTGCATGAATTTTGGGAATGCAAGTACATGTAAGAAGTGATATTATTGTTTTCATCCAATGGAGGTACATTAGAGGTACCTGTGAATATTGTTTTCATACCCCAAAGGTCACAGTAGTCTTAAAAGGTTATGAAATGAAATGATTACCTTTCTCCCTCCCACCCTTCTCTTTCTCACCTCAACTTCCCACTCCCTCCCTCCCTCCTTCCCTCTCCCTCCCCCTTCCCTCTCCCTCCCTCTTCCTCTCCCTCCCCTCCCTCCCTCCTTCCCTCTCCCTCCTTCCCTCCTCCCTCCTTCCTTCCATCTCCCTCCCTCTCCCTCCCTCCTCTCTCTCCCTCCTCTCCCTCCCTCCCTCCCTCTCTCCCTCTCCCTCCCTTCCTCCCTCCCTCCTTCCCTCTCCCTCCCTCTTCCTCCCTCCTTCCCTCTCCCTCCCTTCCTCCTTCCTTCCATCTCCCTCCCTCTCTCTACCCCTCCTCCTCTCCCTCCCTCTTCTCCCTCCCTCCCCTCCACTTCCTCATGTGTTCTGCTCTGGCATCCAGAAATGAAAAGCCTTCTCCATGTAGTGTTTTTGAAAGCGCCAGGGATGAGGTATCATTCTCCTTCTATGTTTATATTTGCAATGGGGAAGGGTGTGGCCTCAACTGTAAGGTATTCAGGTGTACTGTTCATACACTTCAGACTGATGCTAAAGCTGGCACCACAGAGACAAAAAAGGTGACTGAGACGTCTCTGAACAATGCGGCTTTGA
>OY811981.1:8176745-8235263 GCA_963681505.1 Eunapius fragilis | reverse complement strand
TTTCTTTTAAAACCATTACTGCTGTCAGTTCCAATACAGCAGTGTGATCTACAGGTGCCCAAGACTGGTACTGCAATCTTGGCATTTTACCAGTCCAGCACATTAAGGATCCACTAGTGCAAACAAGGAACCTGACTGAATGGAAGAAGGAGGGCCTCATCCAGGAGGTGTTTGCCACTTCACAGCAGTCTAACCCTCAATGGAACGACCGTGTTGAACTGTAAGTATTACCCATGATAATTTATAGGCTATCACGCATGTTAACGTAAATACAAGGTACAACATTGCATGCATGATTGGACACATTTCTTGTATATTACAAACATTCATACTTTTTAAAATAATCCACTAACAATCACCCCAAAAGTCCCCTTCAGAAGCCTGCTGATGAATATCTGATTGTAGAAGTATGGAACCAAGACAAACGACAAGCTGGAAATCAGGGCAGCAATGGGCTAAAGAAAATCGGAAAGTAAATTACACCACTTCAAACTACTGACATGTACGCTACCTTTTTTCAGTCTGTTTAAACAGAAGGATGGTGGCTATGTGGGAAGGATATTTTATTGCATCAAGCCTGTTTCATCGGATATCGCCACAAAGACATTGGATCTGTACTCCCATTCAGCAAAACACACACGAGGGACTATTCAACTCTTGCTGTCTGTCAATGGAGCAGTCAGTCTAGTTCTGATCAGATCGGTTTGACTTGATGGTGAAATTTTTTTTCCAGGATGCACAGAAGGGATCCATGTCAGGCAGACTAAAGGAACACAGAGCATTGCTGACCACAATTGTGCTGTATGAGAGCAAGGAGGTAGCCCACAGGGGACATGTACCAGGTTTTATAATAGTCCAATTGTCTAGGATGCAAAAAGGAAGGGAGAGCAGGTGGACTTACCACCTTGGGATGCTCAGATGGATCCAGCTGCTGAAAGTCTTATTAAGTTTCATGCTCAGTTCCGTTCTCTTAGTGATTTACACCAAACTGCTATGTAAGATGGCTAGACTGAAGCTTCATGTGGAAAGGATTTACAAGTTTCTCATCTGGCACACAACACATACACACATATACACACACACACACATGTATAAAACACACAGTCGTTTCTCAGTTCTTTTCAGCTACCACAAGGCTAACACCTTGCAGCTACCCGTCATTGAATCTCTACTGGACAGTATTTCTAAGCTTCCACTTGATTCAAATCTGAGTGACAATGCAGAAAGAACATTGCTTTCAAATCTTTTTGACGAACTCCAAAGTCTTCTAACAATGACACTAAATGTCCTTAACAATCACCTCATAGACTTCAATGCCAAAAGCCCCAGCAGTATGGGCAGTCTAAAGGAACACCTCATGTATGTTTGCATTATGTTTCCTGTGTCCATTTCCCACTATGTATTCCCACTTCCTCAGGATAGTAAAGAAACTGTATTCAATGGATACATTCGTGAGCAGTCTGCCATCTTACCTTCAGTCAATCACTGGTGTTGTTGAAAGTGCAATTCAAGTAATACTATAGTCAATTAATGTTATGAACAGTGTCAGTGGATCTTAAATTGCAAGTGGAAGGCTTTTTTATATTTAGCTGTTGCATGTGGACATGATATGCATTTATGCATGCCTGCATTACATGGGCACACACACATAGTACATATTACCACAATTCCCATGCAGAATTCAGTAGTTAGCTGGTACTCCATGTACTCTGCATCACTGGCAGTAGTGACTAGTGTAAGTTAAAATGCCAGTATTTCTGTCTAATATGGTAACAAGGGTGCAATTCTTAAACAGAATGAACTTGAAGAGAGCACAGAAGAGACATTAGCAGCATTAAGTGGAATTTCCAAGCACATATTGAATGAATGCAATGCAATCAAAGAGAACATGGCTGCTACATTTATGACACTGTTGGTGTATTGGGCTGAGTACTATTTGTTGTGATAATCTTGTCTCCTCTACCCTTTTACTCTTCTCTCACCCCTCTCTCTGTCTCTCTCTCTCTCTCTCTCTCTCTCTCTCTCTCTCTCTCTCTCTCTCTCTCTCTCTCTCTCTCTCTCTCTCTCTCTCTCTCACATTAGATTCAATGTGGACTATATTGCAAACTTTTTTATTGCCCTTGATAGTCGTGTGAGTTCAGTTAGCTGTTGTGCAGACTGCACTACTGTTTTAAAAAGTCATGTGGTGGTGCTATTTATGGGAGGGTTCTCACCTAGCTTAACACAACCTATTCACTCTGCCATTATTAAGTGCACCCGTGGGCCACAATCTCCCCAGCCATGATGCTCCTATGCTCATGCGCCCACACCTACAGACATGAACTGTGTTATTTCCTTATTTTTATATTTATCTGCAATTGAAGAAAGGTTATATCTAATATCGGGATGCAATGAAGTTGGAGGGTACTTATTGTTGATGATGAACTATGACACTGCACGATTCTCTTGCTATGAATGTGTTGTATTGTGTATGTCAGCCTTGTCATCGCGCCCAATGCAGTTTGAACAGATTGCAAGGCTGCTTAAAGGTCTCACAGCCATCAAGACCTCTGATGAAGATCGACTCATAAGCATGTCATACCAGTTGTATGTGATGTTCCAAGAACTCAGAGAGCTAAGCAGGGTAGCAGACAAGAGGTGTGTATGTGTATCATTATTTCTTTACTGCTATCTTTAGCCATACATTAACACCTTCTACAGTTTTTTCGGAGAGCAGCAGTTGAGTTCATTTCATTCATGGTTTAAAAGCTATGTGGTGAAATGGATTGAATTGGCAGCTGGGAGGTGTAAGAAAGGCATCAATCAAGCTATTGCAAACGACGCAGTATGCCGATTGCACACACCTTGAACACAATACAAGCCATCACCTTGGTGCATGCGTAACATTGTGTTAGATTCCATATTTGTTACTGAGATGATGAGCATGAGTGGGAGGACTTAGATAATGCTTAGAACAGGTGGAAAAGTTACTACTAGATAGAAGTAATTGAGAAAATGCTGGCTGAAAACATAACCAGATTTATGGCTGCAATGTACTATGTGGACTCCTCCCCCAATGTACCATGTGGACCCCTCCCCCAATGTACCATGTGGACCCCTCCCCCAATGTATCATGTGGACCCCTCGCCCAATCTACCATTTGAACCCCTCACCCAATGTACCAACATGGACCCTTCACCCACTGTACCATGTGAATCCCTCACCCAATGTACCAACATGGACCCTTCACCCACTGTACCATGTGAATCCCTCACCCAATGTACTATTTGAACCCCTCATCCAATGTATCCTCATCCATCAGGTTGTGGCAGTAACAGAGGATGCCCATTACTCATCTTCCCTGGTGGACACCATGACACTGTTTCACAACATGGTGGTGTTCTGGAAGCATCTGCAGTGGCCTGATCCAGAAGTTGCCTATGGTTGCCTAAGTGCTCTCATAATTGTAAGCCTGTACTTGCATACATCACATGGTATCCTGATTTTTCGTCATGTGTAAAATAACCACGCAGAGCATCACAGATGCGGCTCTTTACTATGTTGATGAGGTCTACAAAAAAGTAGACACATGTTTCAGCAAAGATGGGAAGTTCATTGCCACAGTTCAGCTGTGCATCATTCTCAACAACATGCAAACAATTCAAGACAAGCTCTCTCCTCCTGACTTTCCCCCTGACGGCACCACTGGTTCAAAGCCAGTGGGCATCATCGATGAGCTGGGATTGCAGGAGTTCTTTGACTGGCTTGAGCAAGAAAGGAAGATTGGATTGAAACTGAAAGAATTTGTGAACAAGACAATGCGTAATGCAGCGGATGATATCCACCACAAGATACGTGTTGTTACTGGACAGTTAGGCCAACAGGTGAACTGCGTTGAATCAGTAATGTTCTATATTTACCATTATATGTCTTTCATCAGTTCATTCCAGCAATTCGAAAGTATCTGGGAGACATTCTACAGAAATGTGGAGGGGCTCCGTCTGTAGAGGCGAGTTTTACTCACTTCCATCAGCACAATCTAATATATTCTATGTATCCATGTATAGGACTTAGAGCCCTTGGAGCAGTACCTTAATGATAATTTACAAGTACTGAGTGCAAACATCCTATTTGCAACATTCAAGCTGTAAGCATACAAAAACGTTGCTGCAATGTATTTTAACATGACTCCTCTTCAAGGGTTTTGAAGGGTATATGGGATGCTACTGTTGGAATCCTTAGTGAATTTGGCACTGCCCATTTAAAGAGGCCAAGTTGCTGGCAGGGATACAGGCAAACAGTTCTTTATCTGAAGGAGTTCTTTGCTGCTGGAGGAGACTTACTGAGTGCAGAGAATCTTGAATCTACAGAATATAAGGTCTGTTACAGCCTCATAACAATAGTTAGCATGCATTAATGTTATCTTTACTGTTCACAACTGAAAGGCCTTCCTTCGTGAGATTGATATTAGAAGCCAGCCTACAAATGGGCTTATTTTAAAATGTTGCAGCAACTTGGCTACACAGCAGAAAATGGCAATAGACTCACCCACCAGCCATCAACAGCTAGGAGAACTGACATTAGCTGTTACCTATATTGAGGCATCCTCATTTTTGGAGGTCAGAGTTATTTCAGCAAAAAACATTCCTGTTGAGAGAATCTGTAAGTGCTTTGATGGCAATTGGAAAGTTCCATGATAATGTTCTCAACAAAACAGGTTTCAAGCCATATGTTGAGCTGCAGCTTTTACCAGCAGTTCTTTTTGAAGATGATATGAAGAAATCATATCGGACCAGTATTCGCAAGCAGCAAACACAGAGCCCACAGTTCGGAGAAACATTTCAAATGTGAGCATTGGAATTTTGACTATTTGGTACAAACTGATATTAGCATAAGTCTGGTGCACCCACTAATGCATATAACACAACTACTGACACTCCCTCACAGGTCTACACATTCAAGCCTGATGCAAGTTGAAGGGACCATCTTAAGCCTGGTTATCTATGACTATGATGCAATTGGAAAGGATAACTTTATTGGCATTTGTGTTGTGGCCTGCAGTTCAATCCCACAGTTCAAAGATGCATCAGAACTACAGAGGAACTCTATGACGCTCAGTCTTCCCTTGTTTCACATCACAAGCTCAAACGTGCTTCAAGAACTAGTCACCAGACACCAACGATCAGACGAAGCTGCTTCTCTATTTTATACCACTCTTGTCAAGAAGTTTAAAGCAAATATTTAATATAACTTTTAAATTGTAATTCCTTTGCTATACTATTTGTTGAGTTATGTGGTTTTAACACAAACCAGTCTTCTGAGCAGGATGAGCTCTTCCAATTTTTATTACATTGCATTATGGAAATTTTAAACTTGGCCATAAAATAGTGCGCTGAGCAATTTTTAAATGGGCGTCCTCAAACTTCATAGTTTTGGTTCGGCTTGGGGAACTGGACAAAAAATGTTTACTTTCTTAAGATTGGAGACAATGATGGCATCACCTTGAGGGACCGTCTATTCAAAAATGTGTCAGAAAGTCCTTGAACAAACCGTGTGAGCTAAGGCACTATAATTAATCTCAAATTCCAGGCTGTGTTTGGTTTATTTTTTTCATTCCTACTATCCTACATTGTCAAATCATCTGAATGAATGAATATTTACCTGAGTGAGCGAGTATTCCTTTTACCGCAGAGATATTCTGAATGAAATTGAGCAAATGTGGAATGCTGTTGAACACTGAACAAAGCTCAGAAATAAACCACCTCCCAATGGAAAAATCTGGCATGATACAGCTTGCTTGTACCTTACGTTAATGCTGGTTACAGAACTGTTTGTAAAAAATGTTCTGTCTCCATTTTGTAACCACCTGTTGTGGCCAGCATCATCTCAAGCTGCACCCCCTGACGTGGACCTAAAAATATCTCATCACAACAAGAGCACAAATTTTAGATGTACCTGTAAAAACTAGCAAACGTGCTTTTTCAAATACCTGTCAGTAGCGCCTACTGAATTACACTCACTGACTGCAACCCAAATACGTGGCACAGGCAAGCTGAGAGGCCATGACTTTGGCACATTAGATTAGAATAGATAAATCTGACGGATGATGATGCTGATGATATGCTGAGCATTTGGTAATTACATGTACCCATTGGCACGTCGTGGTGAAATGGGCATAGCTATCTATGGTTGATCAGAATAACCATCAACTGTGATCACAGGCTCTCATGATGTAACAGTTATGATATTAAATGCTTTCATCGTAAAGAAGGTCTCTCACTGCTTTTATGTATTAGCATAGAAAAATACCACTGGTACGTTTATTGCCGTGTATTGTCGCACCCGACGCAACATAGGTCTGGATACGAGACTATGAAAACGTCGCGCCCCCCTCTCCGCACCCCGCACTTTTCATGGCGGAACAACCGATACACTCGTTTTCCCGAAAACTCACTGTCAGCAAGAAGCGGACCCTTGGAAGCCTAAGAGAAGGCAGAAGGTAATTTATTTCATTTCAGCGAGTGGGTTGCATCATTTGCATGCATTAATATTTTCACTATATTAAAGATCGATATATGCGTAGCTCACGTATCGTATCGAGACGTACCACACTTCAAATTTCATCGATTTACACTGACCTCTGTTGGCTACTACGCTCTAATAGGTTAAGGACGGAGCAATTTTAATAGCCCTCGTCGTGCTATAAACGGTTCAAGAAAAATGCTTTACTTAAAAATACCAATAACTGTTTTGTTGTTGCTGTCACACCATGGCGTAAGCGCAGGTATTAAACCTTCAGTGCTGACAGATTGTTCTTTGCTTATTGCGAGAAGTTACATCATGGCAATGTTTTTTTGCTACGTACCCGCGTGCACACTCCATGCTGCAACTTTGTGTCTCGCTATTATTATGCCAACTTCTCCCTTACAACCATTCAAGCCAAAGGCTCACACGGAAGCCGCAGCATACACTATTTACGTTCTCAACACTGCCAGACTTAGACATCAAGCTCTCCAAACCACCATATCAGCAGGTAAACAGCATCCAACATTAACCACCCAGCAACGTGTCTTTCCTCCTCTTCCAAAAGCCTAGTGACGATACAATTGATGGAGTGGATGGCTTCTCACCTGAACCTTTTGGGGTAACAAAACATTGTCATACTAGCTTATTTGTAGACAGTATGTATATACCGGACTGGTAACATCACACTCATCTCTAGTAAAGCTGGATCTATCCTGCTCAGCATAGCTCTAGCATCATACTGGTACTAAATTGTTATTACGTAGGCTGAAACAGCAGTTCATGCAGCAGTTTGTACAATTGCACAAGTCAAACGTGAGGAGCCATTCAGGAGAGAGATGGAAGACTATGTCAGTAAGGTGTGTGACATGCTAAGGATACCTGCAAGGTAGAGCATGCGTAGCCTTCCAATTGTGTTGGGAACAACATACAGGTCATGGGGAGGAGGAGGAGGAGGAGGAGGAATGGTGTAGCACCTGCAGACATGTCATCTTCAGTGGGAGATAATGAAGACGCACACACCGTATACCACATATCTTCGGTGGGAGACCTGTGGGAAGACACACACACCATGTACCACACATCTTCAGTGGGAGACCTGTGGGAAGACACACACACCATGTACCACACATCTTCAGTGGGAGACCTGTGGGAAGACACACACACCATGTACCACACATCTTCAGTGGGAGACCTGTGGGAAGACACACACACCATGTACCACACATCTTCAGTGGGAGACCTGTGGGAAGACGCACACACCATGTACCACAATTTAATGATTGCACTCTATATAGCTACATACGAGTGAAGTGGATTTTATGAAAAAAGTATACTCTATGAATCCGGTCTTATTTAGTGCTGTTTCAAAGTTCGGCTGTCAAACATATTAAACAATCTTCACCATTATTCCATACCATACATGTGCTCTGATACCAAATATGATCCCATACCATTCTTGACATGATCCCGTACCATACCTGGCACGATCCCATACCATACATGGCACCATATCATACATGGCACGATCCCATACCATACCTGGCATGATCCCATATCATACCTGGCAGGATCCCATACCGTAGCCGTTACGTTCCATATTTGGCACCATCCCCTGCTATTTTTAGCCCTCACTCCTCCCCACCTCCCCACATCCTTTCCTCACCTCTTCCTCACCTCACCTCACCTCATCCTTCCCTCACCCCTCCTCCCACATCCTTCCCTCTATGCAACAATGTATGACCAGTGTCCTATGATCTTATAATCATGTGTGCTCTTCCCTTTTCTTTCTCTCCCCTGTGGTTCCCCTCTCCCCTGTGGTTCCCTTCTCCCCTGTGGATCTCCTCCCCCCTGTGGGTCTCCTGCTGTAGGTGTTTGCCTTGTCACCTCAAGATTTTAAAGAACAAGACAGGAAAGAAGCTGAAATGCTTCAAGTATGTTTGCCTCCTTCTGGCAATGGCAATTATATGCCATGGCTGCATGATAGTATCCAGCAAATGTATATGGAGTGCATACATCATGACCATATATGGGGCGCATACATCATGACCATATATGGGGCACATACATCATGACCATATATGGGGCGCATACATCATGACCATATATGGGGCGCATACATGACCGTGCACATGCCCATACATGCACACATGACTCTGTTCATGGGTTGCATGCATGACCAAGGCGCATGTAATATATACGCCTATGCAGAAATCAGATCTGAAGTTGTCGTGTGCGTTGATAAACTTCGAACCAGATACAGCACCAGCCACCAACAGTTAAGTTTTTTAATGCACCACCAGATTGGCTGATTTAAGCTCACCTCCCCCCCTCCCCCCCCCCTTAAAAATGAATACATGTTGATCACTAGAGGGGGGGGGGGGGGGGGGGGTGAAGCAATGTTTGCATGTGTTGACTGCAAGTTCAACCATGCGCAGGCCCTCTGGAGTGGTTCTGTGTTCTAGGGGTCCTGAGTGAGGAACACCGCTCCAGCAAAACGGTAAAGATGGACAACCTTGAGGACTGGAAGGCACAGAACCTGGTTGAAGAAGTCTTTATGTCTTCTGTTCAGCCACATAATGAGTCCATAGACCTGTGAGGCTCCTCCTTCCCCACCACCTCACACCACTCCCCTCCCTCTCCTCTCACACCCTTCCACCTCACATCCTCCCCCTCTGCCCCTCCCATGGTCTCATACCTCCCCCTCACACCTCACACTCCTCCCAACCCTTCCCACTTCATGATGCTTGTTAACCCAAATTCCCTGCTCCTACTGCACATTCAAGGCCAGTTCATAACATCAATGATGAATGGTTGGTGGTTGAGGTGTGGAACAAAGGCAATACTCTAAATGGCCTACAGAAGCTTCGAAAGCAAGTTATTGGATTGCTTCATCATATAGATAATTGAACCCCCTCTCAAAAGGTTACTGAACAAGAAAGAGTGCTATTTTGTTGGAAGAACCTTTTGCAAGCTTCAGACTGTGTCACCACAGTCAGAAACAAAGCGTTTTGAAATGTATTCACATTCAGCCAAGCACAAACATGGCTACCTGGAGTGCTGTGTCTCTATCAAAAGAACCGTCAGTTCTCTTTATCTGTGATTTTTAGTATTCACTTTCTGATTTCTGCAGGATGTGGTGAGCGTGCCATTAGTGGAAAGGCTGAGGGAACACAGAGCATTGCTCACTGCAGTGGTGCTTCACGAGTGCAAGAGGGTGGGTGTGGTCGAGTGCAAGAGGGTGGGTGTGGTCGAGTGCAAGAGGGTGGGTGTGGTCAGGTATAGGGTGAGATTGGATGATGCAGTGAGGATGTTTTAGAGGTAGGGATGTTGGTGTTGGGATAAGGGTTTTTTTACAGGTGGGGTGTGTGTAGTGCGGTGCCTTCAATGCATCATTTATACATGGCCTCCAGATCTCAGCAGATAAGGAGCTGGAGGGAGATAGAGGAAGAGAGTGGGATGCCCAGCTGGACCCAGCAGCTAAACGTCTCTTAAGACTCCACTCCGAATTTTGTTCTCTCAACACATTTCAACAAGTTGCTCTGTGAGTGTGTTACATGTGTGAAGGGGGAGTTTGTTTACATGTGTTGATTTTGGATGCAGGTGTTGGGGGTCAGAGGGTTACAACTATTTGTTGCTATGTCAGCATTGCCTCGTTTCCATGGCGCAATAAATATAGTTGTACAATGAACTAACCAGAGTCATTTGTCCTGACGTAACCAATTTCTCTAACGCCACTCTGATGTGTAAATCATTAATATACTTCTTCCATTTTTTGCACCAACACAGCCAATTTCTGGTTCTCTTCAATTATCGCAAATATTGCAAACCTCTCATCCAGCCACCAGCTCTCGAATTGCTTTTGGAAACAATTTCAACGCAGTCTCTGACTACTGCCCCAAGTGAAGGAGCTGAAAATGATTTAAGATCAGAACTTTTCAAAAATCTGCAAGATTTTTTGTCTTTAATATTAAAGCTAGTCAATAACCACCTCGTAACCCTTGATATCAAGAATGCCAGTGATGTCATGATTCTGAAGAATAACCTTGTGTAAGCAAATCAATGTTGTTTTTATTTCAGTTTCACAGCCCCCCCCCCCCCCCCCCCTCCCAGCCAGGTGCAGAAGCTGTATGACAACAAGCCATTTGTTAGCTCATTGCTACAATCACATCCTCAGTCGCTCAGCATTGTCATTGAAACTGCCATCAAGGTGCGTACATGTGTACTCACATTAGTATACATTTCCATGTACTTACATCCACACACTTGCGCATACCTCAACTCACACAATACCCACACACACACCTGCGCACTCACAATAACCACATGGATACATGTATCCATTAACCAATTGTCAGAAATCAACTACACAATGGTGCTCCCCATTGCTGAAAAGTTATATGACATTAGTGAGTGTGAATGTGTACACACACACACACACACAGGAACGTTAATGATTATTAATAGTGTTTATTAATGCTGACTGAAGGTAGACGAAGGGGAAAGCCTACAAGTGGAAGCGGTGGATGCACTGAGAGGCTTCTCTAGGCACTGCCTTAACCAGTGTCAGCGGGTCGAGGAGTACTTGGTTTCCTTCTTTCATTACGAGTTAGTTATTAAACTTGAATTGGGTGGTGTATTTAAAATTTTCACTTATGTGCACAATAGCTTTCACGTCAATTACTTTGATCATTTTTTTGTGTCTCTTGATGACGAGGTAAGTGTGTACCCAAAGAAGTCCCCTTATGCCCTCCCATGTGAAATAATTGTCGCTATGGCGTGCCTTTTGGGGTGTGTGCAGACTGGCATGCTGGTACCATTAATAAGTGAACAAAATATGCATTAATCTTATCAGCTGAGCAAAGTTTCCAGGATGATAAAAGCTGTCAAGGTTGATGCTCAACAGGCCAGTCGTGATCAGACGCTTATTTCCATGTATGAAGTCTACATCACGTTTCATAAAATTAAGACATACTGCATGCAGGTGGACACAAGGTAACATTGTGTCCAAATTGTAGCATAATGAGTCGAGCCATATCAGCATTTCCCCTTCCTTTGGCATTCAGTACCTTTGAAGCACTGGAGCTAAGGAACGCTCACCTGTGGTTTGAAGATTTTGTTCCTAAATGGATCAAGCTTGCAATGGCACGATGCAAGGACCGAGTGAAGCATGCAGTTGAGGAGGACAAGGTCAGGTGCTGCTTAATGTGATTTAACATGAGCACAGTGCCAGAGAGACAGCTAATAGTTGCAGGCCTCTAACATCATGATGTAAAATAAACCCACCAATTTTTGCACTGTTTATGGAATGTCCCAGAAGGTTCCTAGGCCAACACCTCCATCTTCTCCTTGTTAGGTGGCGAATGTGATTATAATAGATGGGATCAGCTTCTCCTCCTCCCTGGTCGACACTGTCACGTTCTTGGGCCAGATGGTTGAGTTTTGGAAGAATTTGAATTGGCCAAACCCAGAGCAGTCATATGGCTTTCTTCGCTTTCTTGTCACAGTAAGCAGTCCAACATCTTTGGCATAGCACAGTGCCTTTTCCAACATCTTGTATGTGTGGCAAAGGTTTTTGAATTGTGCTTTGCTGCTGTACTAGCATAACATCTGTGCACACACACACACAACACACAACACACACACAACACACACACAACACACACACACAACACACACACACAACACACACACACACAACACACACACAACACACACACACACAACACACACACAACCCACACACAACACACACACACACAACACACACAGTGCATCATTGATGTAGCCTTGTACTACGTGGACCTCATCTACCAGAAGTCGCTGTCTATAGGCATGGCCACCGCCACAACTGAGCTCTGCATAGTGCTGAATAGCATGCAGGAGATGCGGAACAGGCTTGAGGAGAAGGAGGCCACCAGCCTGATGGAGGACCTCCACCTGGAGAGGTTCTTCCTGTGGCTAGATAGCAGCGGTGGTGAGGGGCTTGGGGGCCAGGCCAGGTTGTACGTGAAGAGCCTGCTAGACAATGCTGCGGAGGATATTGGGCACAAAATTGTGGTCCTTACGGAACAACTAGGGACAAACGTGAGGATTTTTTATAACAGTCCACATGTGTCAATACACGTTTGGTGGCCATTATTAATAGCGCATTGGGTTTCCCCCCCCCCCCCCCCCCGATAGTTCAATTCGAGTATAAAGCGACAGCTGGAAGAGATGGTAAAAGAGATGGGTAGTGGCTCTGAAACTGAAACTAAGGTGCAAATGCACACAGGTGTCCAAATTCTGACCATTCCATTTTTTTTTTGTCCCTTTATAGGTACAGGCTGCTATAAACACATTGGAACAGTACCTGGACAACAACCTGAGCACACTGAATGAGAACCTGTCTTTTGATGTATTTAGGCTGTAAGTTAGACACTGCCATTACTTTTGCACATTAAAAAAAAAACCGTCAGCTTGAGACCATCTCTGCACATTACAAACATGTCAGGCTTTTGATTCAAGTGTGGACTGCCACGGTCAGAGGGATATCCAGCTTGGCTTTGGGGCGCACGATGAATTACCATGTGTACGAACGTCTATACATAACGCTGCTGTCACTGCAGACCTTCTTCAGAGCTGAAGGTGAAGGCCTTACTGGGAGTGATCTTGAAACTGAAGAATATATTGTAAGCATTTTCATTAACAATTTTATTTTTAATTTACCTTCTACGCCATGGCCACAAAGGCTGTGTACAAACACCTTAAAGTGTACCGTCTCCCCACTGAGAAATTGATCCTGATGTACTGTGAAGGGTTAGCAAGTGACCATCCCTCGGGAGATGAGTCTCATGGAGAACTTACCATCAGTGTCGCTTATGTTGATAAGGGGGTGGAGTTGGTACTGCTTGATGAAGTAAATATTCAGCCACCAATGGCTCGGAGGAGAAGTACAAATATTGGTACGTCGAGATCTATCTGTGTGGCCCTTGCACTCACCCTCATGTGAGTGTGGGAGGGTGAATATATGAGTGCCTAGTGTGCTGTGTGTGTTTGTGGATGTGGATGTATGTGGGTTGTGTGTGTGGGTGTGGGTGTATGTGTGTTGTACGTTTGTTTGGCGTGTGTGTTGTGTGTGTTTGGGTGTGGGTGTTCTGGTGTGTTCTGGTGTGTGAATGCATGAGTTAATATGTGTGCACATGTGTGTGTTGTATGTTTGTTTGGCTTGTGTGTGTGGGTGTGGGGTTCTGGTGTGTTCTGGTGTGTGAATTATGTTCATGTGCGTGCACACGTATGTTATGTGTATGTGTGTGTGTTAGATATGTGGGTACATCTGTGAGTGTACATACATGTGGGCTACTTGTAGGGCAATTTGGTGTGTCAATTAGAAGATATGTACTGGTGTGAACAAGGCCATACTTTAGTCGACATAGGTCCTTCTACTCTCTGGGCTCAGCTCTTTGTGCTTCCAGATGACTATGATCCAACCCACTCCGCAAAAGCCTGCAGCAGTGCTCAAAAGAAGGGAAAGTCCCAGACTATGCACAAGGTGGATGCACCACCTTCCAGGGCGCATACCCTGCAAAAGTTATCCGAACCAGTGTACTTGTGAGTAAGGTGGGCTATATGTGGCATTCTAAACAACTACCTCTTCCTTTTCCTAATATTCAGACCAGTTAAGCGTTACGTTGACGGAACTATCTTAGTCCTTCGCTTGCATCAGCGCTCTGGTAATGGCCATGGAAAGGATGAGTTTGTGGGGAACTGTGCCATCTCAATGAAAAATATCGGTGACACCAAAAAGAACTTCTCTCTCCATCTTTTCCACACTAAAGAATCTGCTTTATTGTATGAAATCCGCTCCAGATGTCAAAACTTTCAAGACAAGACAGCTGCTAGATTTGTCAAGTCCTTAGCTTTGTACTCCATGTTACCAGATAAATAAAATCATTGGTATATGAATTTGAATTGTATGTATTTATTCCTGGAAACTACGCTGTCGTCGATGCTAATGTTACTGTGTTTAAATGTTAATTGTCTATATCTCTCAATCTCTCTCAGTTATGTAAACTTTTTCTTTTCCATACGTGCCACTTAGGGCGATTGGCCGTTACTTCAATGCGTGTTTTTTAATTTTATTTATATGAATACGAAACGAAACCTGATTAGTCCCTTGCTATAGTAACACAAAGATTATACCCCTTCAAATTAACTAATTGTGACGTTGAGCCATACAGTAATATAAACAGCTCAACGATCTGATATTATTCATTAATTAGTACGTCCGGTGCGTGTGGCACGGCTGCGGCAACATGAACAACAAGAAAATCCGAAAGAACTTAAGCCTTCCCGTAGCGGCCTGGTGAGGGCAGTAGTGTTTTACGTACCAGTGTGCTCCTATATCAATAACGTGTAAATATAATGTATAGCCGTGGTGGACGTTCGTGTTATTACTTCCCACTTTACGCAAACCCTTCTAGTAACTACTAAGACCTATTTCCTCTGCTAGGACATAATTAAAAGTCCTTTGATCTGAGCAAGGCATCACTCTAAGACATTCCTTCCGCTCAAAAGGTCGAGCGAAGTATTAGTAACGGCGAGAAGTCTGGTATCTATCACGGAGTTTTAATAGCACGTTGGTATAAGTCTGGTATTTATCACGGAGTTTAATTAATAGCATGCATGTTGGTCTGTGCCTGCGTTAGGCCACGCGCAACGTTGCATGCCAAAGGCCTAGCTGTTTGGCAACGGACAGTGCAGGGCGAGGCAAACGATCACAATGGGGCCTGTCAACACTAAAGGTACCTGTATTGTGCTAAGAGTATACTTACAGCAGCACGCATTGTGCGAGTTCAGAAACAGGTGTGCAAACGACTGATTTGTGGTTCGTGGGAGTGCAACGCTGCGGAGGTGGCAAATTATAGCTTCGCGTTGCTTAATTGATTTAATCCATCCTTTCAATGGACCATTGTGCTGCAACCATTCTCTTGTTTTAATAAAATAATAGCTCTGGTACAAGCCTAAATGTTAACACACCTCTCATCTCAGTCGTGCATGAGGACAGCTCACTAAGTGCTGACAAGAGGATAGTATATGGCTATATCTGAAGTGGTGTTGTGTGTGTGTTTGTGTGTGTGTGTGTGTGTATGTGTATGTGTGTGTGTATGTGTGTGTGTGTGTGTGTGTATGTGTTGTGTGTGTGCATGTGTGTGTGTATGTGTTGTGTGTGCATGTGTGTGTGTGTGTGTGTGTGTGTGTGTGTGTGTGTGTGTGCTATCATCCATACCTTCTTGTCCAGCCATCATCGGCCACAGTCACTTCCTCCAGGATTTGATGCCAGAGCAGTCCTTCTCTGGGATGATGCTTCGTTGAAAACACGCAGAGATGAGGCAAGGATCACACACACAACACACACACACACACACACACACACACACACACACACACACACACACACACACACACACACACACATGCAACCATGCACACGTACTCTTCCCTTCCCTCCCACCCTCTCTTTCACTCCTCCATACATGTTACATTATACCTTATTACTTTGCCTCTACAAGAAACACTAATACAATCGGTCTAGTTCCCTTATATACATAACAGGATAATGGCGGAGGGGTGGGGGGTGTGGAGGGCACAAAGGGGAAGGGCAAATTTCACCTTTTAAAACTTTCTTGGGTGGGAGGGGGGAGTTGCATGCATATAGTTATGAATCCTCACCCAAGAGAAGCAAAAGATGAGGGTGGGGGGGAAGGGAAAGTGGCATTGTATAGAACAATGAACTCTCTCACATGTGTTAATGACTCATGCATCTCTATACTCTACATGTAGGTTGATGCTGCCACATCTAGCCTCAACCTGGCCTCTGTGTCACAGGGAGCTTCCTCCAAACCTCAGAAGGGACCAGAGAAGTGGTCTGTGAGCCCTACAGAGGTAGTGAGCTGTGCCATTTTGTTGAGAAGCCAGTTTAAGACTTCAGTTGTCCATACCCTCTATGGCATTAACCCATGCATGGCCCCCATGACAGTTAGCCCATGACCCCCCCCCCCCCCCCCCATGACAGTTAGCCCATGACCCCCCCCCCCATGACTGTTAGCCCATGACCCCCCCCCCCATGACTGTTAGCCCATGGCCCTGCTGCCCCACACTGGGATGCAAACACATCATGTGACCCACACTGGGATGCAAACACATCATGTGACCCACACTGGGATGCAAACACGTCATGTGACGCACACTAAGATGCAAACATGTCATGTGACCCACACTGGAATGCAAACACATCATGTGACCCTCCCTGTCCTTCTCCTACCTTAACCCTCCCTCTCCTTCCCCTATACCTTAACCCTCCCTCCCCTTCCCCCTCTCCTTCCCCACTCTTTCCCCCTCTCCTTTTCTCACTCCTTCCCCTCTCCTTCCCCTCTCCTTCCCCCACTCCTTCCCCTACCTTAAACCTCCCTCTCCTTCCCCCTCTCCTTCCCTCTCTCCTTCCTCCTCTCCTTCCCCTCTCCTTCCTCTCTCCTTCCCTCTCCTTTCCCTATACCTTAACCCTCCCTCTCCTTCCCCTATACCTTAACCCTCCCTCTCCTTCCCCTATACCTTAACCCTCCCTCTCCTTCCCCTATACCTTAACCCTCCCTCTCCTTCCCCTATACCTTAACCCTCCCTCTCCTTCCCCTATACCTTAACCCTCCCTCTCCTTCCCCTATACCTTAACCCTCCCTCTCCTTCCCCTATACCTTAACCCTCCCTCTCCTTCCCCTATACCTTAACCCTCCCTCTCCTTCCCCTATACCTTAACCCTCCCTCTCCTTCCCCTATACCTTAACCCTCCCTCTCCTTCCCCTATACCTTAACCCTCCCTCTCCTTCCCCTATACCTTAACCCTCCCTCTCCTTCCCCTATACCTTAACCCTCCCTCTCCTTCCCCTCCCCCTCTCCTTCCCCTCTCCTTCCCCTATACCTTAATCTCTTATATGTACTTGTACATGTATCTTTTAACTCCACCACAACATACAGTATTTGTGGTCTGTTGTTGATGCTTGAACCACTACTATTTTAAAAACTATTGGACCACTTGACTGAGGTTACCTTCACAGGAACCTAAAGGATCTGTCAGATGCCATATCGTAACATACATTTTGGTGGAGGGGAAAGAGGGGTGGGGGGGGGGGGGGGGGGGGTCCAACCTTTCACCCCCGCCATCTTAATCTACCACCTCGGGCTTAAAAGAAAAGAAAAAAAAAAGCATTTCATGGGTGCCTGTGACACCATACAAAATACATGTTTACGAAATGGAACCCTTGATAACCAATACAAGGTGGTTTGTGGTTGATGGATCCCTGGTAACAAATCTATCTACATTAATTGGTGGTTTTGCCAGTATGCCAGTACATGTGGTATGTGGTGAAAACAGGCTTTGATGTGTGTGGCATCATCATATCATGAAGGTTGAAGCAGTGGGTCAGGTTGCCATAGAAACAGCAGTACGTGCTGAGGACACTCCAGAGCTGAGCAAAGGAGACATGGAGACCTATGTCAACAAGGTGACCACTCTGTGTGTGTGTGTGTGTGTGTGTGTGTGTGTGTGTGTGTGTGTGTGTGTGTGTGGTGTGTGTGTGGTGTGGTGTGTGTGTATGTGTATGTGTGTGTGTGTGTGTGCATAGATAACTACATGTCTTTACAGCTGCACAAGTTGAGCTATCCATCACATTATTTTCTAGACTTTTGGCCAGGTTCCTGAAGCAGTCAGAGTTAAGCAATGGCAGACAGCCCGAGAAAAGCAGGCAAGGATCATTGCATGACATGTGTGTATGGTGTGTTTGCATGTGTAAGAATGTGTGTGTGTGTGTGTGTGTGTGTGTGTGTGTGTGTGTGTGTGTGTGTTCAAGCTAAAGGATTGTGTAGTGAATATAGAGTACAGTGCCCAGACCTTTCATTTTTGCCTCTGCATCTTTAGAAACTCCTAAGTCTGCATTGCAAGGTCATCAATGCAGAGGGTATCCCAGCCATGGATGCCAATGGTAAGAGTGTGTGGTGTGGAGGCCATGGATGCCAATGGTAAGAGTGTGTGGTGTGGAGGCCATGGATGCCAATGGTAAGGGTGTGTGGTGTGGAGGTCATGGATGCCAATGGTAAGGGTGTGTGATGTGGAGGCCATGGATGCCAATGGTAAGGGTGTGTGGTGTGGAGGCCATGGATGCCAATGGTAAGGGTGTGTGGTGTGGAGGTCATGGATGCCAATGGTAAGGGTGTGTGATGTGGAGGCCATGGATGCCAATGGTAAGGGTGTGTGGTGTGGAGGCCATGGATGCCAGTGGTAAGGGTGTGTGGTGTGGAGGCCATGGATGCCAATGGTAAGGGTGTGTGGTGTGGAGGCCATGGATGCCAGTGGTAAGGGTGTGTGGTGTGGAGGCCATGGATGCCAATGGTAAGGGTGTGTGGTGTGGAGGCCATGGATGCCAGTGGTAAGGGTGTGTGGTGTGGAGGCCATGGATGCCAATGGTAAGGGTGTGTGGTGTGGAGGCCATGGATGCCAGTGGTAAGGGTGTGTGGTGTGGAGGTCATGGATGCCAGTGGTAAGGGTGTGTGGGATGTTGCATCAATATGTGAGGAGTGTTACATCTGAGGGGTGTGTGGGGGGTACGTGTTACATCTCCTTGAGGAGGAGAGAGGGTGTAAGTGACATTGCCACCTTTTCTTTTTTGCCTTGCAGGTAAAAGTGATCCCTATTGTATCATGGGCATAGTTCCAAAGAAGCACCAGGAAATGAAGAAACACAACCTGAATGATTTGAAGGACAAGTTGGTAGGGGAACTGCAGGAAACAAGTGTGAAGCCAGAAACACTGACACCTGAATGGAATGAACAGTTTGAATTGTAAGTGTGTGTGTGTGTGTGTGTGTGTCATATGTGATGTGGCCCCACCTCTTCCTGAATATCTTTCCGTGCGACTGGTTTCCATGGTGTTTGCCCACTGACTGTTTGCGGGGTGGGAGGCCGTTATGAGGGGAGGAGGGTGTCACATTGCATTGCATTACCCCACTGCAGCCATGTTGGTGACCCCAATGATGAGCTCCTGGTGCTTGAGGTCTGGGACAGTGATGAGGTCCGTGTGGGTGCATCTAAGATCAAGGGCGTGAAGGGCGTTGGACAGTAAGTCACATGATCAGTCACATGATCAGTCACATGATCAGTCACATGATCAGTCACATGATAAGCCACATGTAGTTTTGAAATTGGATCCTGATTACGGGATTACTGTAACGTGTGGGGGGCATCGGCTATGGGGTTCCAAACAACCCATCTACGAGAGGGTTTACCTTTGCTTTCAGTTTCATCAAGGACCTGTTCAGAGACGATGACTTCATAGGCCGTCTGTTCCACCCCTTGAAGAACATCAGCTTCAAAGGAGAGCGGATGGTCTTTGATCTGTACTCGCACACAGCCAAGGACAAGAGAGGAAAGATCGCCCTCCATCTTGCCATACGCACACAAGTCTGTTGCCCATAGCAACAGAACCGCACATTTTATGATCTATTTGTACCCCATAGGGAGATGGCAGCACTACACTGCAGCAGAGGCTGAAAAATTACAGAGACCTCCTCAAGGCCATTGCTATACAGGAAAGCAAACAGGTGCCACACCCTCTATCCACTTTCACCTTCCTCCCCACACCACTCTCCTCCTCCCCCACACAACCCTTGGATGTTAATACCTCTGCCTCTTCTGGTTTAGGCTGCCTCCAAGCAGAAGGGGCAGAATGGCGGCACCGCTGTGTGGGATGGTAGCTTCAGCCCAGCAGGGGAGGCCTTGCTTCGACTGAACGCTTCCATCAGCGGGATAGATGAGATGCAGCAGGCTGCATTGTGAGTGGTACCGTGGTGTGTGTGTGTGTGTGTGTGTGTGTGTGTGTGTGTGTGTGTGTGTGTGTATGTATGTGTTAACATGTATGGTTGTAACAAATCCTGTACAATAGGCAAAATAAATAAATAATCAAGTTTGCACCCACCTTAGCCGTCTCTCGGTCCTGCTTGAGTACCACCAAGCGTTCTCACTGCCTCCAGAGGTCCTCTTGTCTCTAGTGGATACCATCGCCAAGCAACCAAAGGCAGGGACCTCCCCTGAGGGTGACAGTGGCTTCCCTGACCTGATGACTGACCTCTTCAGGGGACTTAGGGAACTTCTTGACCAGTCCGTGGAAGTGCTATCAAACCACCTTGTGACGATTGACAGTGGGACCAGTGGAGGTGTAGAGAACCTGAAGAGCCACCTTCTGTAGGTCACATGCTGATATTATCCCCCCCTGCTTACCCCCTGCTTACCCCCTGCTTACCCCCTGCTTACCCCCTGTTAACCCCCTGCTTCTGCTTATCACTCTACTAACCCTGTTTTATCACCCCCCCCCCCCCCCCCACCTTCTCTACCTCCTCAGAGCTGTAAAGAAGCTGTATTCGTATGAAGCTTTTGTGGCATCTCTGCCTGCTGATCGCAAGTCTATGAAAGACCAGATCAAAATTGCAATTCAGGTATTGATTTGTGTGTATACATGCTCCAGAGTTTTGTTTATACCTAAAGAAACTTTCCTCATGTTACTACTAATTATTAGGCATCAGTTTCAAAGTGGTACTCACTTCTTGTTAAGAGTAGAACACAGCCCACATCAAGTGTAAGTTGACCTGACCTGTGGCAGAGTGTGTGTGTGTGTGTGTGTGTGTGTGTGTGTTTGTGTGTGCATTTGTGTGTGTGTATGTGCATTTTGTGTGTATGTGTCTATGTACCCATGTGTCTATGTACCCATGTGTCCTCCTCACACAGGCACAACTTCTAGATCAGCTGTCTCAGACAAAGGACATCTCCCACTATTGCCAGGTCCAGTGCCAGAAGGCAAGGGAGATTTTAGCCCCTCAGTTTCAGCAGCTGTGAGTTAGTACGGCCAAGTACACATAGACACATGTCATGCATCAACACTAAGATGCTTTCTGTCTCTCTGCTTAGGCTTAACCTCTCCTACCTCCCAGACTTCTACCAGTCATTAGACAAACTGGTAAGACTACTCCTTCCCATCCTCCCTCTCCCTCTCTCCCCTCCCTCTTATATTCCCACAAGCATGACATATAAGTCTTTCCATGTTCCAGCTCCCAGCTCTAGTGATGGGTAAGGTGGACTTCCCTTACAATGAGGAGGAGAAACCTTCCCAGGATGCACTGTCTGTTGCCTTTGAGGTCTACTTGGTACTGCATGACTTGAGCAAAGATATCAGAAAGGTTGAAGGGTGAGAAATAGGGTTATGTTTCTTGCATGACAAAAATGTGGAAGTTGTACCCTTTGTGTCTTTCAAGTGCACTACATGTAGCCCTAAACCAATTATAGAGTACAAACTACAGTACTTCCTAAAAAAACATCTGTGGTACAACTTTTCCTCCTGATCCTCTCCCTCTACTCCCCTCCACCACCCCTCCATTTACTCCCCTCCTCCTCCACCTCTCCTCCTCCACCCTTCCTTCGCTGAACATCCAGGACGTACGAGTTGCTTACTTACCACAAGTGGTTCCGCAAGTTGGTGCCGGCCTGGTTAAAAATGGCCCTTATCCGCTGCAAGGAGAGGATGCGAGAGGCCATTGGTATTGACAAGGTAAGTCAACCCTTCCTTTACATCTGTGCTCATCTCGGCTTCTCTCACCCAAAAGGTCGAGACCATCGCTGAACAGGTTCCATTTTCCTCGTCCGTTGTCGATAGCATTGACCTCCTGCACCAGGTTGTTGGGTTCTGGAATGACCTGGACTGGCCTGATCTGGAGGACTACTATGCATTCATGATCACCCTGATAAAGGTACAGAAAGACCTTCCACCATAGGTCACAGCCACACACCCTTTGTACTTACCCCCATCTGGTCCCCAGTACATCACAGAGGCGGCTCTGTACTACGCCGATGAGGTCTACGAGACTGTTGCCGACCATGTGACGGTGGACAAGACGGGAAAGTTCAACGTCACCGTGCAGCTCTGTATCATCCTCAACAACATGCAGCACATCCGGGACAAGTTCTGGCCCCCACAGGGGTTCACAGAGAAGGGACTGATGGAGGAGTTGAAGCTGGAGACCTTCTTTGCACAGCTGGATGGCAAGCAGAGGGGCCTCGGGGAGCAGGCGAGGGGTCTTGTCAAGGACATAGTGGAGAATGCTGCCGAGGACATGCAACATAAGATACTTGTTGTTACCATGGATCTCGGACAGCATGTAGGTAGAGTCGGCCTTTTTCATGGGGTGGTAGGTTACATTGTGCAATTGGAGCTGGGGGCTTGAGTGTTATCTCACGTACCACATTTTCTCTAACTTTCTACCTCTGTGCCTTTACTGTCACTCTCTTTAACATCTTCTAACTCATCTCTTCATTTCAGTTTCTTATGCCATTGAGAACTTCAAAATAATTTGTCTTTTTTTTTTACTGACATGATTACACTGAAAGACACCCATGATTTTCCCCTCAATGTAGCCACACCCACAGTGGTTGTAGAGATGTACATAACAAAATTAATGATCAGAAAATTTTGCTGGGGGTTTTCTGGTTTTCCTATTGCTGTACTGTTAAAGTTTATTCTTTCAGTTCATACCCACAATTAGAACATTCATCTATGATATGCTCAAGGCCAGTGATGAGGCATCAGCAAAAGATGTGAGCACTCTCTCTTCCACCACCTCTACCCTCCCCCATATCTCCTACCATTTCTCCCTACACATCTCCTCTTCCTCCCTCCCGTTTCTCCCCTACCAATCTCTCCCCTCTCCCATATCTTCTCTATCTTATAAGAGTATGCTCTTACACAATTCTATTTTCTTCACAATATCATTTGAAAAAGCATTTATTTAACTTATCAATTACAAAATGCATACATGTATATTTAAAAATAATCCCATGTCTTGAATCAATTCTCGTAGGCTCTGAACCAGCTAGAACAATACCTTGACCACAATCTGAAAACATTAAATGATAACCTTCTTTACGTTGTCTTCAGAACGTAAGACTGCACCTCCCCCTGTCCTTCATGTTGATGTCACCAAACACTCCATCCACACAGCCTCCTCCACCAGATCTGGATTGCAGTCCTTCTGGCTATAGAGAGCATTGTACCCAATGTTCCAAAGATGACCAGCAGTCGTCATGTATTGCAGGTCCTCCACAAAGCCGTGGGGAGCCTCAGAGAGTTCTTTTCTGCTGATGGAGACGGCTTGTCAGGTGGTGAGCTGGAGTCAGAGCAGTACAAGGTAGAGAGGAATACACGCTAGTGCCATTTGTAGTGAGGGCAGAACATGTCCAAACCATCAGGTCCTTGTGAGGGAACTGGAGCTGATGTGCCTGTCCACCAGGGACCTCATCCTCAGGTGTTGCGCAGATCTGGCAGAGCAGCAGGCAAAGGCTGTGGGCTCCCCTGAGCACAGGTTTGGGGAGCTGACCCTTAGCGTTGGGTACATCAAGGAGAGGGCAGTGGTGGAAGTTGTTGTCGTCAAGGGAAGTGACCTCCCTGCAATAGACAAGAATGGTACTAAGGCCCACCTCTGTGCATGTATTGCCACCCGCTTTGAACATCACTTCTTGTTGCTAAGCCTTGTCTGTGTGTGTGTGTGTGTGTGTCTGTGTGTGTGTGTGTGTGTGTGTGTGTGTGTGCATGCACATGCACACATGCATAAACAGGTCATTTGTTGCCTCTTCCATCATTCATTTATTCTATCTTGAATTTATGATGGTCCTCACCAGTTCATGGCTCCATTTTCCAACCTTTGCTACAGGTTTCAGTGACCCATACGTAGAGATTGCTCTTCTCCCTTCAAGCCAGAAGAAGGTTAAAACCCAAGTTGTCAAGCACACTCTGAACCCAGTGTTCAATAAAGAGCTGCTACTGTGAGTTCAATTTGTAAATCATCTTTCACATTCACATACAATTGCACACATGCATAAACACACCACATACACACACACACACATGCACACACACACACCACACCACAGCCCAGTTCTTCAGGATGATATGAAGGAATCTGCTAGCTTAGTCCTGGCCGTATATGATCATGAAATAGTTGGGAAGAATGACTTCATGGGCATCTGTGTCATCCCAAGTAAAGACATTCCCCAGATATCTAATGCGGCCTCCTTGCTCAACGACAGTGCCTCAGAACGTCGAAACCTTACCCTTCCACTGTTCCAAATTGAAGACACCAAGGCCCTTCAGGAGGTTGCCCAACGACATCATTGCTCACATGATCATGAAGCTGCCACTTTCTACCGTGTACTTAAAAACAACTACAAACCTCGTGGAGAACACGGGCTGCTGTCAAGGATTGCTCTGATTGCTCCACATTTGCACTCATGAACAATTCATTAAGGATCTGCTTCAGGAGTGAAAAAAGACAAAAACGTTTTATAAGAGTCCTATTGTAGTATGCGTGTGATCATTGAATCATTTAGTTTAATTCCTAGCATTAAATATTCATTCCTTGGTGCTGTAGCATTGATCTACTGCGTATTCACTGTGTGTCATTTCTCTGTCTCCTGTTTAACTGGATGCTAAAAAATACTGATGGTCATGATTATGCCATACAAGAGCAAAGCTACCATTTTATGTATGGCTGGGGATTATGCATACAGGGTATAATCCCCTGCTGTACATGGTATTTACCAGCCATATCCTCAACCATACATGGCCAGTCAGCAATTTTCTACTGTACTGCAGTCCAGCTTTGAGCCCACTATGTTGTTAATTGTTATCTACAGTCAAGGAAACTATTAATATATTAACAACCACAGGTAGGTAGTATTATTTTAATTGGTAATGGAAGCAAATTAAAAAAATTCTCCATAATCAAGGTCAAAAAGATTAACCTAACACTTAAAATGTGAGTGTTCATTTAATGTAGCATACATCATCATACGCATCTGAACAATCAGGCACCTTTTTGTGCTTAAACAAAGTCGGGTTGTAAAGATGGCATTTGTGTTGGATCTCACAAGATGCCACCCATAAATGTTCTGTAGTTCCAAAGATTTGGGCTTGACCAATGTTATTGCAAGATGTGCAGCTAATTTAGAGAAAAAGCCGATACCTTATGTACCCAAATTATGAATACTCCAATTATTTGGTGCAACATGTGCCAGTCCTTAAGTGCAGACTTGAAAAATTGGTGATGAAAACAAAATGATTATCATAAATGTTGACAGAAATGCTGAATACATGCAGATACACCAATATAAATATGCAGTCGGACTTAACGTTTGCTGGAGAACAGTGAATACTTCTTATTTAGCAACTTGAAAAAGCTTGAAGCTTCAGTATCATAATTCTCATGCCGGAGACGCAATTCCTGAAATGGTTTGAGTTCTTCAATTTGGAACAGGGACAGGCCAAGGTTGCTGCGTTTTGGAGCTCCATCATCCAGCAAGGAACTTGTGCTTGAAACACTGGGCGCATCCGCACACTGCACAACACATATCCCCATTAGTTCGTTCTTTCCTATCTTATCAAAGTCATACACTGAAAGCACCAACACAGCTCCTTCTGAGCGTAATTGCTCTTTGCTTATCAGACTAGAAAGAAAAATGTCTGCTTTGTAATTCACTTAAATAACAGCTTACTATCTAAATTCTTCATTAAACACAGGGTTGCGAGTTTTCTTTTGTGTGCGGGTTGTGGACGATTTTTTTGCCACCCCAGGAAATGCAGTTTCCGGAAGAAAGGTAACCTTAACAAATGGGTCACAGAGACCTGGTGTGGAAGTATTAAAAGTTTCCATATGTGACACATTAGGTGAGTAAAGTACCATGTTTGTCAGCAGCCGGAAGGTCTTTTCCATAGAGGATAGCAACTTCAAGCTCCGACTGCCTCTCCAGATACCCGACACTAACAAAAAGGGTTCCTAACTTACTTTCAGGAGAGCTCAATGCTTTTCCCTGTTGTTGTGAAAGATCAATACAGCACCTAATGATTAAATCTTTTGTTGAGAGACGGATGATGTCTAGTTCATGAACAAGTGCCTATGCAAAAAGAAGTCAGTTTTGGGACTTTTAAGATGAAAAAATTAAATTTTAAATTTGACCAACTTTGTATTCATCAGTTTCAAGGTACCCTCCAGTAAGACCTTCACCCCTTGCATACAGGAAATCCCTCAACGCCAGTAAGGTCCCGTACAAAAAGGTGTAAGCTTTGTGGCCTGGAGCTTGCTGCTTCTGCAGCCTTGCTACAGTTGAGCTTATTGTGCTGATGGTCAGGGACCATATCTTCTGAAGGAGGCTGGGGAGGAGGGATCAGCCTTCTAATTATGTTGGTAGATATTGTTCTGCTGACTTACAGCATAAATGCATTGTAAAGCAACCTAGCGTTGAGGTTATTGACATTAACACAGAGGTAATGTTTAAGAGGCGTTATTGCCTGTGCAGAGAGGCAGACAGAAATATGAAATATCAAACAGCAGATGCAATTCATCAAACCTCTGCCAAATCACCCCCTTCCTTGACTGTTGTGATGTCTTCTATGAATGCCCTGATAGTGGGTTTGAACTGCCAATAAAAAGTTAATTTATAATCTATGTATTAATATGGATATGGTGTACATGTAGCAATAAACATTGCAGTGTTTGCAGTGAATTTTACAATCACAAATGTTATGTGTTATTGCTTGAGAATCTGGCATTTGATTAACTAATTATTCACCACAAAACTAAACTAAACTGGAATATTCAATACCCAAAGCATGAGAAAACATGCATGCACATGAAAGCCAACTTCAGCATTGTATTCGAGAATATTTCTAAAGTTCACACTTTATCCCATTTTCATTTTTATAAATGCTTTGCAAATGATTAATCTGCCATCCATAGTACACTGGTGGCATTCTCCACAGCACACTAGCTCAAACCAACCTGCTCTCCGAGGAGGTCAATGACATCAAATATTTTCTGTTGAATATCTTCAGCTGCGCTGCGTGCGATGCTTGTGATCACCTCCCTTGCTCTCTGCCCCATTCCCTTCTGTCTATCGAGCCTCTCAAATAACGCTTCTAACTGGAGTTCGTGCATCAGGGCTGATGATTGCTCGCCTGTCAATGAGATCTTGCTGTGGACATGTTGAATATTGTTCAGAATGATGCAGAGTTCGTCGGTGAAGCCAAACTTTCCAGTGTCCTTGTCAAGGAACTTTTCTGAAGAGACCTTTCTGTGCACCATCTCAACATAGTACAAGGCAGCCTCCATGACATACTGAATTTTGGAAGGACTGGACATGAACTACTATCATCACATCAACCCTCGCCTTCCCACTGCTATACCTGGTAATCATGGGATATAATTTCATGCAGAAGACAATAGAAATTCTATAGACATAGTTGTGAAATTGCATAGTGTCCATAATGTCAGATATCTGAGCTAGGCCACAGATATATGTGTAACTATTTATGTCTATTTCACTGTTTACCCCTTGAGTTGCTCACCCTTGCCCTCATTACCTCATCTCACCGTGACCCACCTGCACCACAGTGATGGCAAACCCGTATGTCTCTTCGAGGTTTGACCATTCCAAATGTTTCGCAAATACGACCAGGTAATGCAGAAACTCCATTGTGTCTGGCGCAGAGGATGAAAAACTGACTTCCCCAGCAGTCGATATGACCTGACAGGACATGGGTTCAACTTTGCATTTGTGCATGGTACTCACCTTTTCTGTCTGAATGGCCTTAGCAATGTTCTCCTTGCAAGTTGTCTGGGCCACTTTCAGCCACCCTGGCACCAGGGCTATGAACCAGCCCTGGTATGATAGAATCTGAAGGTCTCCACACACGCTAGACAATAGAAGAAGGTAGTCCTTAAAAAGCTCACAACAAAACATGCTTATGGGAGCACTTTGGATCACAGGATTTTGCTATCTTGCTGAGATCTTGAAATATGAGATAAGTCTCCAAGCAAGAGCTAAGCAAGTTTTGGTCATGTTCTACGTTCTCATCATAGGGGAATTCAAATATGTTGGTGACCAAAGGGGGAAGCTAAGCAGAGAAATGTTTATACTACAATAACAAGAGGAGACAGACGTGCACTTTGGCCCTTACCAGCTTATCCACAGACAACAAAAAGTGAGCCATATAATCCACATCAAACCTGAAGGTTTTGAAAACCTTTTATCACTGAAGCATGTACTGCATAATTACTTACAGCTGTTGGAAAAGAGGTGCAATAGTTGGCTGGAGTCTCTGACACTGGTGCAAGACATGCGTTGCAACATCTTTCACAGCAGACACCACTGCACCTAGATCTCCCTTGCTCTCACCCACTTGCTAATAATAGAATGAAACGAAAAATTTTTTTTCCTGATAATTTTCCAAACCTCACCTTGGTGATTAAGCGAGAAATAGGGAGATAGGTGTTGACCACTGATTCCTGGCAACAAAAAAGAAGCTATTTAAGTTATTCCTTGTAAAACATGGTAAGTAGGTAATGTAATACATTCATCTATGCACCTTAATTTTATTATTTGTATATGGATTTTATTGCTTCTGCTGGTAACCAATACGTTTGATATACACATCTATATGCTTGGTAAGTTGATGCTTTGAGGAGGTCCATTAGCATTCACACACACACACACACACACACACACACATGCACGCACACATATAAATGCACACACGCATACACATATACATACACACAGGCACACACACACACACGCACGCACACACAAATGCACACATACACAGGCACACACACACACACACACCATGCCTGAACCATCTCCTTCCTAGTGTTGGACACTGCAGTGCACGAATGACATGGCAATATTAAATACTAACCTGGATGGCGTGCTCAAATCTGATCTTTGGTGAGTGCATATCTGTTGGCAGCCGAGCCACCAAGTCTCCATACTCATACAACTTCTTTATCAGCCTTGCCCAATAACATTTGTATTAAAAACGCATGCATCAAAGTGTTGAGAGACTTACTGCAGAAGCCCCTTCAAATACTCCACATCCTCTGAGGCTTTGGTGTTGAAGAATGCCAAGTGGTCATCCATGATGTTCATGCTCTCCATAAGAATGGTTTGCAGGTCTTGAAAGAGCTGATTGGACCACTCATCTTCCTCGGAACTGTTAGTGCTTCCATCACGGGTGCCCTTGGATAGCACTGGGGTGTTCTTTGTGACGTGGTTGACAAGTGTAATTAGGTACACTGGTTGAATTTTAAATGCCCTGTGATATTCATACAGAACAGAGAGACGACTGCGTGCGCATGTGTGCACGTGTGTATGCAAGTATGCATATTGCATGGGAATGAGAAATAGATGTTGTATGTGGACAGACAGTAGGAGAATGCAAAAAGGATTGTGCTGGTAAACAATTCTACAATACATTGCAATTAATCTCTGTGCACACGCATACATAATTGTATGTATGTGTGCATATGTGGGGGGCGTGCATTTTTTGCATATGTCATTAATGCATATTCATGTGAGGAGTATGGCGGCAAATGTTTATTTCGGTAAAATAAATTGTCTGTGCCATAAAAGGAATGCGTTCCCATGCGGCATACCAGGCTAGTTGGTGGACAGGATCAAGTCCACAAAATGAGGCATGGGCAAGAAGTAGGCATTCAGCTATGAGGCTGAGTCTTGTGTCCCACCAAACCTGGTGCCCTTCCCACCCATTCTTCCGACCAGCCTAGGAATGAGGGCATTGTGTGTAATGTGCCTAATGGATCACGTCTTTGTTACCTCTTCACTCTCATGGGAGATGATCGCTCTAAGCAGCACCTTGTGGTCCTTCATCTTTTCACCAATGCGTTTGTCTACATCCTGGTGGGCAGTGGGGCTATGGGTAATTCTGCCGACCAGCTAAAACCAGTAAAATCTATCTCACATCTGTCCTGATTGAGAAATGGACTGACAGTTTCCCCCTTGTATGATTGGTGGAGTGTGAGAATAGGTCCAATGACTTAAATTCTCCTTGAAATGGAATATTTTGGAGAGGGTAAAATGTCCTCCCTATAAAGCTGTCCACTTTCCTCAAGTCTTTGATGAAACTGTGATGGGAGGCAGAAAGATGCAACAATGGCTGATTTTGCCCTGCATTTTTGCTTACGTTCTGAGTCCTTTTATCCCGCGGATTTCTGATGCAGGAACAGGCACCTCTTTGCTGTCCCATACTTCAATCACCAATACCTCATTGCTTGGATCTTGGATTGTGCTGGTAACCAAAATTTGTCAAATTTTGCTTGCTCTCTACATAACATGATGCTACATGCACAGAATTAGCTGCTGGCCATGCACAGGGAAATGACCATTTCAAATTAATGCCCACTTTTGCAAGGCAAGGTTCATTTGCATTGAACACATTTACTGAAATACTTTTAAGTTTAACACTTTCTCCTGCATAAAATCTGCATAATTCAAAAGATGCATTTTTGAAAGTAGTTAAGACTGAGCCCATTACTAAACTGTAGAGCAAAAAAAAAAACAATTGGTGCACAGAATTTTTCAAATAGACAGACATGGATTCTCTGTGGCATAGCAGAAAACTCACAATTCATATTTCTCATTCCACTGGGGCTGTTGAGTAGCAGGTTTTGTGCCAGACCTAGCCACATTCTTAACAACCTTTTCACTGTGCCAGTTCTCCAAGTTGTCCTTTGATACAGTGGCACTTTGGAGGTCCATGTCAGACAGCTGAAATGTTCCAAGGACGCAATACGGGTCACTGTTGCCTAGGAATGGAGATTACATAGCAGTACTTGCTCTGAATATTTTAAGTAATGTTCACCATTGGCGTCCATGCCTGGTAGGTCACTTGCTCCAACAAGAGTACACTGCAACTTCAAGAGTTTGCTCTGAGATATGGTTGAGTTGTGCATGTAAAGACATGAAGGAAACGCTCTACTTTAATTTGTAATAATTTGGTAGGGCCGGCAGTGGGGATAAGGGGGGGGTGGGGGGGGGGGGGGCAGTTGCTAAGATACTTAACTAATACAACTGTGACATGTTAAGCAGTAGCACACATTCTTTTTACAATGGCAGATAGGCAGCTGGTGTAGTGATGAGCAGCACACTGCTTACCAACTCATCTTTGGCATCTTGCTGTATCTTGAACCTTGTTTCGTCTTTCAGAACAAATGCCTTTATGGGAGGAGCCAGACAATTGATAGTGCATGCTGTCATTTGAGCGGCATTACAAACTTTATTGATGTAGGACTCCACCCCCGCTTTATCCACTTTAGCTGATGCCATCATTCTTAGTGCGGTATCCATTGCAATCTTGAAAGCTTTTTCTAGCTGTGAAGATGTATAAAGAACAACGTGATAATATTGGGGGAACCACCTGCAGAGTGATGCATCTGGAAGATATCTGAGGTCTGAGGCCAACCAACCCCCCCCCTCCCACCCCCCCACCTGTACATGTTTGCATTGATACTATGCAATCAACGGACATAAGGTACCTCTGATGTAGTGGCTGAAACCCACATCTGTGTTCTTGATGTCTGTGGTTGGAACACATGCCTAGCCACCTGCTCAGGTTCCTTCTCTGAAGGGTTGCTGGCTTTCGCTATGTCATTTTCCTGAAACGTTAATCAACTGCAGCTTTCTTATGCCATCTTATATGCATGTATGAGTCATACACCAGGAGGGCGTATGACTAAGCTCACTATACTTGATATTGCCCATGTAGCCTGCAGGTACACACTTTGTGTATATGTTTTTTTCATCACCCAGTAGCCAATTGGGGCAGTGCAAGAGAAAATTGGGCTTTTGCAATTTTTTCAAGTTTTCAAATTTAACAGTTTTTGGATACAGGATAGCGCTCTCTACAAAACAGTTCTTACGCTAGTGTATCAGAGAGCTAAAAAGCGCTGAATTTTTAATTAGCCATACATTTCAATGGCAAGCATTACTTTCTTTTAGTTGTCTTGGAATTTTCTCAAAATCCTACATAAGCCCGATTTTCTCTAGCACTGCCCCAATTATTAATGTTGTTATGAGACTCACCCTCCTGTTCAACTTACATCATGTGCCCCTTTTCCTCGTTTCAGAAATGACTTAACTATACTGTTCAAAGTTCCAAGCCTATTCCTGTAGGTTGGGGGGGGGGGGGGGGGGGGGGAGACACCAGGGGTGTACATGAAACTACTACTGTAACATAGTATTTTTAATTCCCAGTGGCAATATGCTGTGCGTTGCTGAGAAAAATATATTTTAAGGCATAGAATCCAGCATCATATAGGTTGGACCTGCATGTAACCGTCTGTTGATATCTGAAGAACGCTGCATGCAGCCCAATGACCAAGTCCTCCTGATTTCTGATACTGCATGCTGGACAGTGTTGGTATTTTATTATCGGGGGGACCCATTATGAACGGACGAGTGGTCTACCGTATCTTACCATGTCATTATTATTGTGACAGAGAGTATTAGGTAGATGGTCGGGTGGCCCATCTCCACCAAATAGTACTAGTGTACTCATATACCGCGGTATATGAGTACACTAGTACTATTTGGTGGAGACTACTATTATGGTTTTTACCTTCTCAGAAATACATATAATCAACTGACGTACGTACCTGATGACACCTTCTACCGAGCTTGGCAGGTTCAACCTCTTTTTTACACAAATCTCGTCCTCCTCGGCCATTTTAGTGTTCCAAGCGCCACAGGTGCAAATGGTTGGGTTGGGTCAGTACAAACATCTGTCACTAAAGCATTCTCCCACGTCCTTACAAAAACGACGTTGGAGTAAAGCGTACACAGCGGTGAAATAGTTGACATAATAAAAATACTATCCCGTGATGCATGCAGACTTATTCGGCATGTCTGTTTCCCACGGCTGTTTGCGGCCCATTAAAAGTTGGACAATAAGACCTACGCCCCGTAATATTGAAACGATGACATCATCCAACATGATCTCACCAAGGACTTTAGATCGTCGAGCTATATAAGGACTGCACTTGTTGTCCCGCCTTTTAACAGCCATTATAGCGTAGACATACCATTTTTCTATTCTATATGTGAATTACATGGCACAACTCTGTACCGTCTGTTAGCTATAGCGCTCGCCACGAGTGTGCCTCGATCAGATATCCTTCACAAAGATCAGAACACTAGACTACTGCCAATTTTCCTGGGTGAAAACGAAACGTGGATAAATGATGGAGGGTGGAGGCTACCTAGAAAGCCAAACAACTAAATGCGGCCTGCTGAAATGACAGCGCTACAAGTCGTCAAACGTGGGTGAATTAAGCGATGTTTTATATCATTTAATGCATAGATGATACTATTCCATTGAATATTTCGGTCTTTTAGTTATTACTGGTATTGCTGCTACATTCTGTGGTGCAATGGAGATGAGATGTTCCTTCATAACACACTGGTAATGCTGAAGCTTGTCATGGATTGAACAATATGTCCTATGGAGAGCATTGAATTTGGCATGTATGGATTCAGCTCCTTGTTCTCCAAGGAGACCGAACCCTACATGCCATTTTTGTACCCAAGCAACAGTGTGCTCTTCAAGCATATGCATTTTTACTGGGACAGTGGCTTTGGGAAATGATTTCCTGAAGGCATGAAGTTTGTGATTGCTTGTCCTAAATAACAATAATGCATGTGGATAAAGTTAGTGTTAAATTTTAAATGTGTACATTTGAACTTACTAAGCTGTTCAATGCTGTCATCAGATAGAAACAATGCATCATAAAACTTGTGGCATTGTGCAAACATTTTCAATATGTTCTTAAACTTTTCTGATGTTCTCACTATGTCAGCTGTCAGACCTGGTTGGTCATTCAATACCACCTTAGTCATGGAATTGCATAGGGTCTCAATGTTCTTAGGCTGCATGTGTTAACAGTACATAGGCACATGCAGTGATAGAGATTAAGAACCATTACGTTTATGTATATTTAAGTACCTGCAATGACTTGTGCACATGATTGCCTATGAAGGCACCACCAAAATAACTTTGCCTCTCAACGTTAAAGGACTGGAGAGCAACATCACGCTGTTTGGCAAAGGGTCCATCTTTTAATGGAAATCCCTTTTGGATTTTTACTTTGGATGCTTCAATGTGCTCTTCCTTGAATAATTATAGCATACATGTAGTTCCTCAATAGTCACTGCAGTGCTGTATAACAGACTCACCATTTGCTTTATAGCTTGTCTCTTAATCTCAGCTTGCTTAAGAAGACCTTTAACCACCTCATTTGTCTCACCATAGAGGATGGACAAATATGTTGTCAGCTGCTCATGAACATTGAGCTCCTGCAGTTGGCTTGTCAGGTCTTCTTTGGCTGACAACATCTTCAGCATCTCCTGGTGGTACTCATCAAAACTTGAAGAGCTAGCTGCGGTTTGCGATGAGGAACAGGCAAGCTTCAAATCGAGCTCATGGCACGTGTCCTCAAATAGCTTGAATATCTTTGTGAACACGCCCAGAGTTATATGGAGACCTGGCAAGCACACCTATGGAGGGGAAAGTCTGAGAATGGAAGGGGCAAGTGCAACATGATGACTGTTTTCTAACCTGGCATATAGGAATGTTAAAAATTGGCTTTGAGATGCAATTGTGGAACAATTGTGCATCACTCCTAATCCCTCCATTTTCCATGTACTTTAGGTTATCCTGAATCATCGTCTCCAATGTGCGCACCTCAAATGATCCTCTGATGGTAGTAGCAATCTTCATCTTATCTTTGTGGATATAGCAACACAAGCAAGGATAGCACCCTGTGTACAAAGTTTAGTCATAATGGGTGTTATTAAAATCTAGTATTGACACACCACAAGCTCCAGAAAGGCCATACATTGTACTGAAAAATTCGTAGTCACCGCAAAGAAACAACTTGATTTTATGTTGCCTATGTTTAATAAAATCATTTGTTTGTTATTAAAAATTTATTTAACACCAACCTCCATTTTATCGTTTGCAGTTCTGCCACCTGGTCTTGATAGCGATCTAATGCTACATGCAGGTTTGTGATGTTGTCATCTGCCTCAAAACAGCAGATGACGCAAGTATTTTGGGGAGAATTGGGCGAGGGAACATTGACAATTTGAAGACTCATCTTGAATGACCCTCCACCCTTGTCTCCTCCCAGCTTTATCCACACTTCATCACTGGGGATTACGTCATGCCAAGTGAGCCTGCCAGCTCTTCAAAACTTCTAGCTTTGATGTCCCTGGAACAGGCTGCACAATGAATCAATAAATCGCCCAAGATCTTCAGTACCAAGGTGGGTGCAGGGTTAAGAAGTAGTGGTGCTGTGTCACAACAACAGGGACACTGTACATCTGCCGACATCACTATCCATTGCCTGATGCATTTGGTACACACAAGTGCTTTGCATGGCAGCTCCAAGGGCTGCTTGACCACCTCAAGGCACAGAGGACACTTCAGATGCTGTAGAATATTGTCATCTGCTACAAAGCAGTGATCAGTAGGGTCACCAAGAGCATTTAGTGGTAGTGGTGAAATGGCATCAATGTACTTTAAAAGCTTATTAGCATGGCCTTCTTTAGCTGGATGAAGGACTTTGGGTGGCCTTCCCACTTGCTGAGTGGACATGAAGTGTTCACACACCTTATGTGTGGATTTAAAGACATTAATACACATGCCATCATACTGGGATGTAAACATCTCACCATGCAAGGTTCACTTCTATGAGGTAGCCACCAAAATGCAGTCACACAGCACCTATATGGTACCCCCTGTGCAGCTGCATCCATTGCCTTTTGAAGGGAACGCATGCAGGAGCTACAGAAACTTTGTGGTAAACCATTGCATCCTCCTCAGCTTGAAATGCCATTCCAAACACCTTCGGCAAGGCCTGAGTATATGGCTCACACTGGTATGTGGTGTCCTTTTTGTTGCCCCTTCTGTCATACATGCGTTTTGCACACACTCTGCAGTGCAGCTGAACTTGGTGGTGGTGGTAATCCATTCAACCTATACAACACCGCATCATTATTCATAGAAAACAAGCAGACTGTTTAGGCCGAAAACAGCCGGCCGCACTTAGTTAATGGCATAAACCTTTCACCTAATGTGTTAACACTGCCTCTATGTCTAACCTACCAGTGAGAAAATTGGCAGCTCGATGCAATCCGCGCTTCCGTAACATAAGCTTGAGATGACGTAACGGCATATGCTTATGAAAAACGGTCAGTGCTTTAATTAGTTCGCGTAATATGAATTGTTCAGATGTGTATGTTATAGAGGAATGATTGCTGGTACTAATGCATCAGCTTCTAATAGCACCAGGTGTAAGCTTCAAGCAAGCCATGCCGTTAAACCATGCCGGATAATGAGGCTAACCGCCATGATTTCTACTCTACACCATATACCGTAACGCTCTAATTATCCAACTAAATGTCCAGCCTCAAACAGCCGTGTTTCCCGGCCCGCTCACTAGACTATATAAAAGTATCGTTTAACAGGCGTGGCGGAGATTGTACTGATTCTTCTATTATAAACTGTATTTTGGTTTGAAGTCTGAACTGACCAATATTTTATGAGTTCGAACCAACAAAGCAAACAAGCAACCTATTCTAATTACATTGTCCTTTGTCTGGTTCCATGCAGGTATTGTATAAATTGTTGAGGAATTGTTTGGAAAGTAGTAGCGAGAGAGAGAAATGTCCCAATGAGTCTTCGTCAAGATCATCATTTACACCCCAAGTCCGTGCTGCGATGCGTCACTTTTTAAACAGCTAAAGAAACACATATTAAAGCAACAGAACCTTAACCCAACATCCAACATATTGCCTAGCTAAATACGCATATGCTAATATGCTCTGGTACACATAGTGTGACACGTCGTGTAGAACTGACAGCTGAGTTTCACACACGTTTCGCCGTTTTAGCTAGACCCATTGCTGCAAGTTTCTGCTTCAACCATGTCAGCCTGTAACAAGTACACCACATAAACAAAATTTAAACATACATACATATATGCACACGCACACACACACGCGCGCGCACACACACGCACGCACGCACACACACGCACGCACGCACACACGCACAAACACACACACACACACACACACACACACTCACACACACACACACACACACTCACACACACACACACACACACACAACGCCAATATAACGGCTGCATTCTTAATTGTGCTGTCTTCAGTACTTAAGTATAAGCCCTGTATTGGTGGTTGTTTAGCGCCATGTATAGTGAACACCGGCGCAATGGCGGTACGTATGCACGGTCTTCTCGGTGCATGCCTCCAGCCAGACACGTTTGCACGTTCCTCCCTCACTTAGCGTAACTGTCGTAACTCAAAGTTTTGTGTTTAAATTGTTATTAAACGTCTTACGTCCGATGTTTTGTGTAAAAAACGTCCGATGTTTTGCGCCCGATGTTTTGCGTAAAAAACGTCCGATGTTTTGCGTAAAAAACGTCCGATGTTTTGCGTAAAAAACGTCCGATGTTTTGTATCCGATGTTTTGTGTAAGCACGTGAATTGCGTAATGCCTTAGTGTTCGGTCGCGACCTCCAGGGCCACCGTAAACAGTTGTGTTCATCCAAGCGTCCGAATTCGCCTTCTTTAATATGCATGCATGTATTATGGAGATGATACATATGGGATCGTTGCAGAGATGCTATTCTAAACGCATGTTTTTTTCAAGTTTTCAAATCATTTATAGCTCTGGCCTCTGCAGCTTCTTAATTTCTTCACTTGGTGGATAGACCAATTTTTCCATGCATCATCAATTGAAACTTTCAATTGATGCATGGAAAATTTAATAATAGCCGGGATCCCATACATCTCCAAAAGCTTCCCCTCCCCTATTGATCATTCATGCAGGGCCGGGTTTGCGATGGGGGGGCAAAGGGGAGGGGTGTTAATTATCTTGGTATGGGCGTGGCTACGAAATATTAAAAGAGGAAGATGTATCCGGGGTCTGGGGCTTCGCCCCAGCCGCTTTTTACTGTTATCATGTTACTTCGGTGCGTTTTCGTTGTATTTACATCATCAGAGCGACGTAAGACACCGCCCCTTGTAGCTATGAAATTTAATTTCTAAATTGGCGGGGGGGGGGGGGGGCGGCCCAGACCCCTTTCCTATATGAACAATGACGTAATGCATACGGCAATCTATGCGACCAAGGTAGTGTACCGTTCAATGGTATACTACACGGCTCCAATGAAGCTGGTATAGGTATCGCTTTGTAGCGCGAGCGAGCGCACGTGAGGTGTATAGCATGGCCCTGTCATGTTGGGCCCTCCCCTTCCCGCATCCGCCCCTGAACTTCTCCCACCCGTTCTTCATACGCCTGCTTCTTCGCTTGCTCATTCATCCCTGTATCGCACTGCATTGCGGACTATTAATTACCGTTAGTATAAGAATGTCATTTTATCAGCCGCCATCTTCAATGTTTCTATGCGCTTACGTCATGTTTAAACCTTCTCGGGTCACCGTATGACTCTCAGTGAAGAAGAAGCGATTGCATTTATTGCAGGAGTTCTAAAGCTGAAAAATGGTCCCGAAAAGCTGAAACACAACCGCGCCGACTTTTTAGACGAGCTGATTAGGGCATTCTTTGCCTCGGTGCATTTCAGAATGTGACGCTTCTGGGCCAGCCCGCCGAGGAGAGGCGCGTTCCCACGTGGGAAGACATTAGAGCAGCCGTAATGGGCGGTTACGGAGGTTTGTGCTACACATTATCGGTGTTCATGAACGCCCTGTTAACGGCTCTGGGATACGACATGTACCTAGCCGGCGGCTCCGTGTATTACGACAGTGACACCCACGTCATTGTTATCGCTAGAAACCTTACGACGCGCGGGAGTTTGCACCTGGTCGATTTATCCGGTTTTCCGACTTTTGGTGCCATTCCGCTAGACTTCGAGAATGAATCACCGGTCTACCATAATTCCGTCCATCTGTACAAGTTCATCAGGGTGAACTCCAAGATTATCTGGCGGATGCACCGACAGGACTTGGAACAGGAGCGTCCGCTAGTGCATGGACGCGAGTGCTTCGTAGATGGCTGGAGAAGGTTTTGCCAGATAAACATAACACCAAGAGACTTACCCAGCTTTTACGACACCATGGTCGCTGTGTATACCAAACCAGAGCTCAACGCTACACCATTTTTCAAGACCTTACATGCTGTTTGGTATCCAGGGTCAAAAATGGTTGCGGTGAGGAATTGCGCTTTCAAAGTGGAACATGAGCAAGGGAAAGAGGAGAAGAAAGGCATATCAACTCGAGAGGAGATGACAATGATTATGACAACCCACTTTCCAAATATGCTAGTTTCTCACCTAGCACAAGCTCTGGACTACCTACACCTGTTTCCTGTGTAATGTCTGCATGCTGTATTATGTGCTCTGTGGTAGAGCTGTTAGTGTTACGTACATAATTTTTATTTTATATGAACAGCCAGTGGTAACGTAAAAGAGGGGAAAAACGACTGAACAAAAACACACTGTACTGCAATTAATGTCCCAACTTCAAAGAGGAGAGTCTTGTCAGGAGAGGTGTGTGGCTTTTTTTGTGGTAGCTCTTGCTTAGCACATTCATGAACTCAATAGACTCGTGATCAGAGAACTGATGTCGAAGTGCAAGTTCTTGTAATGCTTTGGACTCTGCTATGTGAAACAGAGGAAGAGTGAGATTCTTGCGCTTGGGGGAGCTGATATCAAGTAGTGAGGACTTGTTAGATATCTGGGGGATGTCACTGCATAGCACAACACATATGCCCATGAAGTCATCTTTTCCCAAAACATCATGATCATAAGCACCAAGGACCACTATGGTGCCTTTTACCTCCATGTTCTCTTGGGATGCAGGCCTGTACACAGAGAAAATAGAACAGGGTCCACACAACACACTCCTTCACTCACAGAACAGATTCATAATTGAATGTGGGATTGAGAGTTTTATGCTGGACTGGTGTTTTGGCCTTCTTGGAGCTTGTCTGAAAACAAAATCCAGGTAGTAAGGCCAGTTCAACATACGGGTCACTGAGACCTGAGGGAGAGCCACATATGTGTATAACATTGCCTAGCACAAACTGCTGTGTGTATGTACCACTCTTGTCAAGTCCTGGTAAGTTGCGTCCTTGGAAGATGGTGATCTCTATGTTACCTGTTTCTTTGATGTACCCAACACTAAGGGTCAGCTCCCCAAACCTGTGCTCAGGGGAGCCCACAGCCTTTGCCTGCTGCTCTGCCAGATCTGCACAACACCTGAGGATGAGGTCCCTGGTGGACAGGCACATCAGCTCCAAGTCATTCAGTAGGACCTGCGGTGAACAGTAAATTTTCATGTGACTAATGTAATGTTAACTGTTAAAGTTTCAAATGACGGTGGACCACATCTTAGGGTAGACATATCCAATGTATTTTGTAATGTGACAAGGTTTTGTTAATAATATTTAAGTGGTGAACATTTTAACACAACTATGGGTACATTTAGCCGTAGACATAGAACAGATCATGTAACAATACATGCACAGCAACAGTACTTTCTACATTGATGTGCATAAAATGCCAGAGAGAAATTATCCAATCAACACTCCTCCTCTGTCCCCACCATGGCCCATATACAAGTATATTTGAAACCATCTTTTATACATCACGTTGTGCACCAACACAATGCCAGTTTACCTTGTACTGTTTTGTTTCGAGGAGTTCAACAGTAAGCCCTTCTCCTCCTGCATTGAAAAATCCATAAAGAAACAGAATTGTGTCTTGCAGCCTTTGGTAGAGATACTTCTGGTTTGGTTTCTTGGGAAGGGTGGAAAGTGATTTGCTCAAAGCATCCACTGTTGCCATCCAGATATGTTCAAGCAGACTGGAATGGAGACACGATAATATCACATGATCCACAGCCTAACCTACTCACATTTTGAAGACAGAAAATAGAAGGTTTGAACTGAGGGTCTTCAGGTTGGTGTTGAGGTACTCTTCCAGGGGAGTGATGATCTGTAGTAATTTCAGAGTTATCAAAGCCATACAGCTAAAGACATTCTCAAAAACATTTTATCTTTATTCGGATTTAATTTAGGAATTGGGATCGAGGCAGCAAAAAGGGACCTAGCTCATATGTTTTCAAGTTTTCAAATTATTTCATATTGTAAGAGACACCTATGTCTTCTACAACTTCTTTCTTACGCACTGGAAATTAGTCTCTCCATCATGGAGTTGCAGTGGCCTGAATTTTTAATTACAAGTACGTTTTAATTGCATGTGTCAACTTTGATGCTCCATCCTGGAAAATTTTTATAATATGCGCTAGGTCCCTTTTCACTGCCACGATCCCAATTGATTATACAAGAATTAACGTTAATTCACAGTCTCTCTCCCTGCAGTGTACAAGGAACATGCTTGCAGTCAGTACCGGGAGTCCGTACAAGGAGCTCCAAGCAGAAAGCAGACAGCCTCATTGATAGAGTGTAGAGCAAGGTACCAACAGCTATGAGGCCTGTCTGCCAACTGGATGCACCTAGCTATCTATACATGTATATTGTTCACATGTGTGTGTGTGTGTGTGTGTGTGTGTGTGTGTGTGTGTGTGTGTGTGTGTGTGTGTGTGTGTGTGTGTGTGTGTGTATGTGTGTGTGTGTGTAAATGAGTTAACCTGTTCTGCCAGCTGGTGGACCTTGGTTGGTGTACTACTAGCATGCAAATTTGAGCAGATCCTCATACTCCACCTTTCCTCCCTCGACAGCTCATGGTGACCTTGTGTATGTGTACTTACCTGTTCTGTCTTTGCCCCCTCAGCTACAGCTGCAATCTCACCAATGAAGTTGCCTATTGTTGGAATGAACTAATGGAGAGGGGTGCAAAACATACCTACGTTAAGTGAGTGCCCAATACATGAGGTATAAATGTGTACCCCAATACATGAGGTGTACATGAGTACCCATTGCATGAGGTATACATGAGTACCCAATACATGAGGTGTACATGAGTACCCAATACATGAGGTATACATGAGTACCCAATGCATGAGGTGTACATGAGTACCCAATACATGAGGTGTACATGAGTACCCAATACATGAGGTATACATGAGTACCCAATACATGAGGTATACATGAGTACCCAATGCATGAGGTGTACATGAGTACCCAATACATGAGGTATACATGAGTACCCAATGCATGAGGTATACATGAGTACCCAATGCATGAGGTGTACATGAATACCCAATACATGAGGTGTACATGAGTACCCAATGCATGAGGTGTACATGAATACCCATTGTCATGGCAGTGGTTTTACCTGCTCCCCAAGCTGCCTGCTCACGCCTACTATCTTGTGCTCAATGTCATTGGCTGCGCTATCCACTATGTCTCCCACCAGCTTCTTAGCCTTGTCGCCAATACCCTTCTCTTTCTGCAACCACTCAAAGGATGATTGTAGCTGGAGCTCTTCCACCAGACCGGTAACGTTTGTTGAGTCCTGCGGTGACAATTTATTTTGCATGTACTCCATGTTGTTCAGAATGGTGCAGAGTTGCTTGGTGACGTTAAATTTGCCTGTGGCTTTGTCGACAAGGCTTCGATCCGACACTCGTCTGTAGATCTGTTCAACGTAATAGAGGGCTGCTTCTGTGATGTACTGCGGTGATTAGTGTGTGTGTGTGTGTGTGTGTGTGATGTGTGATGTGTGACAAAATTGGGAAGTAATATATTTCCCTTCCATGACCTACGACAGTCCCAAACACATGCGCAACTTCACACCTCAGCATTTTGTTAGCAACCCTCCTTCCAAAATACATTAGAGCTAAGCAACATGCAGTCCATAAATAACATTACTCACTCTACATAGAGTACCGTAAAGTATTGCTTCCAACCCACCTCCCTCCACCCCAACAAAAAAAAAGAAAATGACTTGTGTTTAAACAATCGTATTTCCGTAACAGTGAATGCATCCACAAACTTTTAAAAAAATTTCGGGAAGTAAAATGGCACACCACAAGTGATTAAGAAAAAAAGTACGCAGATATGCATGTTTATACAAAAAAAACCCCACGTAAACTAACACCCCACATAATATAACATATGCCAGAGGCCAGGGCAAATTATTGGGTCATCTCACATTAATAAGCTCTATAATGAAGGTATACGTCTCTTCTGCAGTTGACCAGGCAAGATTGTTCCAAAACTCCACCACCTGATATAGGAAGGTCGAGGTGTCTACCAGAGATGACGAATACCCAACCCCTTCAGTGATGCTCACAATCTGAATGGGGGAGTGGCACATCAACATTATTATAGTGTTTACATAACCAGCCATTACGTATTAATAACAACAGTTACGCCAGCACCTATGATGTCTCATGACAATTAAGAAAAGACCCCCCCGCCCCCCACCCTGTGCGTCTGAAATGTGGGTAAGATGTACATGAAAGCCTCATATCAGGTCGCTGGAAGGCTATATGAAGTCATAGTGCTAATTAATATTCACAATATAAATGCTTATTAACAATTGTTGCATTAATATTCATGAGAATTATATAGTTGAAAAATTGATCAGCGACTACTTATAATTATTAGCATATTGAAACACACGGCAGATGGCTGTAATGAACCGTGATTTTAAATATTAATATTCACAGTTAAAAATAGCATCCACTTTGCCAAAATCTGTTAGGGCTAACAGTACCACCTGTCTTGGCGGGCCCATATCTGTCTTGACAAAGAACTATACCCCACAATTTCTATTTATCTGAAAATATGAAATTCTCCCACTTATGCATTGCAGTTGGCCTACTATAAATGCACTTTCCAGTTGGCATACCTGGTCCACCTCAACAGCCTTGTCAATCCTCTCCTTACACCTTGCGATGGCAACCCTCAACCAGACTGGAACCACCTTCTTGAACCAGTGTTGATAGTTAAGTAACTTGAGGCCTGTGCGAGGGCATACAGCAGCAACATACACATGCACACATGACAATACACACATAAAAAATAAGACACATGTGTGTACATACACTAGCGCACTCATACAGTCAGATCTGTGAACACACACAGTCAACACGTAGATGTATGCACACAATACAGGCACATGCTGGGTGGTCTCTAAATGGAGCTCAATGTTTACAAAACAATTATGACATTATTAACTATAACACAAACTCACAAGTCAAATATTAGTGGATATTATACATCAAATCCCCAGAAATAGCGACCAAATATCAAGAGGAATGAATAAAAATTACTTGTCTGGGTAAGATAAGCGCACACTAATTATTGATTTGTCTAGTATCATATGAATTACCCCTTTTTTCCCCCCCCCCCCCCCCCCTTCAAATTATGCATTTTGAAAATTTTTTTCACCATTATTATTATTTCATCATTATAATGAGTACGGAGTAATGCTTTGGTACACATCAGGACAACGACACATGAGGAAAAGCATAAGGAACTGTTTGTGTTCATAGCCTACCCATCAGAACGCTATCATGCCCCACATAAACAGATAGTAATTGACAGGGCAGGGCTAAGAGCGCTGATAGTTTTCTTTTACTTCCAGATGAACGTTATTTTTCCTGATATGTAAGGTGCAATATTCCCGATGCACATAAGTCAATATATGGGACAGTGTCCAGCAAAATCACCCTTCTGGGAGTTTTTCAAGTTTTCAATTTTTTTGATTTTTCGTGAACTCCAAAGAGCTTCTTTCAAATTGTCCTTACACATCCTAAATTGGACTATCCATTATAAAGTTATTAGGCACTAAATTTATAATTAGCCATACATTTCAATGCGAGCGTTACTTTTCCTTATCCTGGAAAGTTTTAAAAAGTATCACAAGGGTGATTTTGCTGGACACTGTTCCATATATGTATAACACATTTTCATAGCACACACGGCATGCAGTCGCACAGGCACATGCACATGCACACAAGTGCACTACTGTTAACCTCTAAGACCTTCTCCTTCAACCGAGTTGGCTACATCACACATCTTCTTGATGTTCAAATAAGTCTCATATGATATGTTTGCCGATGCTTCTCCCTGGCCACCCCACGTTGCCAAACACTTTATCATGGCAGGTGATAGCTGCAACACAAAGCCAAATCAAGCAGAGGAAGCGGTATTATCCATGCAAGTAACATGAAGGCTATGATAATGTGAAGGCCACAGAGAAAGTAGTATTATCCACGCAAGTAAAATGAAGGCTATGATAATGTGAAGGCCACAGAGAAAGTGGTATTATCCCATGCAAGTAACACGAAGGCTATGATAATGTGAAGGCCACATTACCCATGCAGAAGGCTACATTAGATTACCAATATTACCGTGTAGCTGAATTACATGAGCAAACCACCAGTGCTGGTTGATTGCTCAGCTACACAGTACAGTTGGCTACATGACTGATAAATGCACGCTTCCTACCAGTTTATCCAATGACACAAAATAGCAAACAAGGTAGTCCACGTCAACTCTGAAAAAAAAAACAAAACAATTCAGTCAGTGCTTGACAGGCCGGGTGGCAATGGTATATGCTTACAGCTTTTTGACTGCAGGACTTGCGGCCTTCTGGACAGTCTCACACAGGCTCAGACATGACCCGGACACTGCCTTTAGTGCTGACATATTAGTAGAATCCTGATACAGAAACGATATGGCATTGTGATTCTATTTAATGCACATCAGTGACATTACAGCGGAATCCAGAGTTGCGTTCTCGAGGGTCATCAAATACCACTTGCTAACAGATGCCTGCATTGAGAAGATAAACACAGTTACAAGTAATGCATAAATGTCGCACTAACCTGGATGGATGTTTCCAAAGCGGTCTTCAGAGATCGCCGATCGGCTGGTAGCCTAGCAACAAGGTCATCAAACCGGTACAACTTCATCATCACCCTGTTGAAATTCAGGTTGTGTGCGCGCGTGTTTGTGTGGACGTGTGTGTGTGTGTGTGTGTGGATGTGTGTGGATGTGTGTGTGTGTGTGAGGTGAGGTTGCAACAACTGGATGACCATCTTACTGTATCCACCATGTTAAGTTCTCAGTGCCCTGAGTGGTTGCCATGTCCATTAGGATCAGGTGGGTATCAAGGATGTTATCAACGTCTGTCAGCAATCCTTCAAGCACGTGCAGAAGCTGATCAACCCAGCCCCCAGACGAATCCCCAGGTGTTGTGCTGGAAGGCCCAGTTGCGGAAAAGGACTTCCAACCCGACGCAATGCGGTCCAAGGGAGGGGTAAGGGAGTGGGGCTGGACACCAAATATCTTGTGATATTCAAAGAGAACAGATACGTGACTGTGTGTGGTGGTGTTGGAAGGAGGGTGTGTACACATGCATATTGGGGGGGGGGGGGGGGGTAGCAGATTGTTGTGACATCCTTAGCTTTTAGTTGTTCTGTACACAACTCACACGACAGCTTGCAGGGTTTCATTGATACCGTAGTAAGAGGCATGGTTGAAGAGTAACCCCTTAGCAGCATCGCTCATATTTGCATTCCAATTCCGTTGATAGCTTTGATCCTAAAACACAAGATGGAGTTTACCATAATAATGGTGTTTCTTTTTAAAGAAATTTTTTAAACATACATTTGCAGCCTCGTGCATCACAAGAGCTTTAAATAGAAGTGTGTGTTGTTCCAGCTTGGTGGACAGTGGTATCTTTCCTTCCTCCTGGTATAGGGTTACCCTGTGTGTAAAGGCCACAGCATGCCCAACTGAACATACGTACCTGCCCTCTTATGGAAAGGTGGACTGAAATGTTTCCACGTTGATGTTTGCCTGTGTGTGAGTAAAGCTGAAGGTGCAGGGACTGTCCCTGAGGTAGGATATCCTTCAGGCTAATAAAAACTCGTCCTATATAATCATCCTTGTGCTTCAAGTCCTTCAGATACCTGAAGTGCAGTAAATTTGAAATACATACTTTTTTTTTTTCCATTCCATTTTCCTTCATGCCACATATCGTAGACTTCATAGTATGTGAGGTACAGAATACATTATCTGGGACACACCAATCATCCCTTTATAAAACATTACTGAGCCACTGTTGTTTCAAAACAACTCCCTAGGGACGAATCCTTACGAGGGTCAATTTGTTCCACCTGCTCATTCAACACTGAACATTTACAAATGCTTACCTCAAAACCCTTCTTTCCTCCCCTCCCTCCCCTTTTAAAAAACCTACCCTCCCTCTTGCCATTTTGATCACTCAAAGAGAAAGCTTAACTCACTTTCCTAATCCCTTCACTCCCTTGATGCCTGACACACCAACAGTTTCTTCATCACTGTCCCACACCTCGATCACCAGTATCTCTGTACTGGGGTCATGGATGGACCTGCGTGGGAGACAGCAAACAGCCAGTATATGAGTTGCAATACTTTCAGGGCTTCCCTTTCCCTTTGCATAAAATGCTTCACTTTCAAAGCTGTTGTACACAACTGCCTCTTTTAGAAACATGTACACATGACATTACAAGATGCAAGAGTTTGCAAAGGCTGTTCTAATAAATAAACAAGTCTCTTCACTTCTCGTGACTTATCTATCTACTCGTAAATGCATTCAAATAGTCTATTATTTTCAGTGTTAGATAAATATCGATATCAATAAAAATATCAAATGGAGGATAATTATTCCGGAATCCTACCATTCATTTACACACTGCATGCATGCACACATGGCATCAAAATACACTCTCACGCCAAAAAAATGCAAAGAAATTACACTCACAGTTCAAATTCCTCGTTCCAGACTGGCTCCAATGTAGCTGGTTTGGTTGTGGATCTGAACACATTAGCACTACTGGCATCTTCTTTAACCCAGTTCATTATGTTGCCTGTCTTCACTTTTTCACTATCCTTTTCATTCTCTGAAATAATGCCCACCACACAGTATGGGTCACTCTTTCCTGAAAATGAAAGTTCAGTATCATCCACAGTACATCGATTGCTGGCCATCAAACCATTAGCATCCATGGCTGGAATACCACGAGCACTGATGAGTGTTCCACACAGCTTTAACCCTGCATACTGAGGGGAAGGAGAAACATATTTGGTATGCAGCAAATTGTGTAGAGATAAGTGCAAAGTTGAATGATGTGAGCTGACACACCAACATGCACACACCCGTAGTGTAAAATACTTTATCCATGTATAGTCTCCATGATCACACACCACACACACACACACGTACACACACACACACACACACACACACACACACACACACACAAAATTGAAATCTGGAGACCAAATCTGGGTTTAGAAGCTTCCTGTGTCATACACATTCTTGGCTCTAAGTAGGGATCTAGCCCTTGGCTTCCACATTGCAGCCAACTTGCATCTGGAATGGTATATCTAATCTATTGTCATTGAACATGACATACAAGATGCTACCAAAAGAGATCACACCACCATCACATAGCACAGATGAATGAGGACAAATGACATGGTTTACATGATCTACTATCAGTGGGAGTCCCTTAACACTGAAGCTCCTTATAGCTGAGAGAATTCATCCAAACACAGAAGTTCTCCCCCCCCTCCCTTCCCCTCCTCCTCCCCCCTGCCGGTTAGCTTACCTTCTTTTGCAAGGCCTTCTGCCATATCTCAGCTTTGGTCTGCTCCGGAAGACTGAAGGCCTGGAGCCAAGGTGCAAAGGTCACACAACACAAGCCCCTTCCCCCTCGAAGCCAAACAGCTCACTTTATTGATGTAGCCTTCCAAGTCATCCTTCCTGTAGGGCTCCAAGCTCATGGAGGAACCCAATGTCGTGTCCACTGCAATCTGGAAGGCCTCTTCCAACTGTTACAAACGGTGGTGCAGATATAATCACTACACACAGCACACGAAGCCAGACTCCCAATGCTCACACTTCAGTACCCCCCCCCCCCCTCCCCACCCACCCCAAGATGGGTGACGATATGAGGTGATCAAGTGGACCACCTTGCATTCTGCACATTTGACCCATCCTATTCACAAAACCACGTGGCATGATGCCATGGTAGTCCTTTAAAGCACATAAACGCCTGTCCATGGGATGAAATTTAGTGATGAGGTTCTGAACAAAACAATGTGTGGAGCTCTCCCAAAGCATTTTAGAGCCATCACTACCCCTATTTGGTTTTCATTTTTAAAGCAAAAAAAGGCTGATGTGTTGCTGGCATAAAATAAATGTTTATGGCCACTGTTTCCCCCCAACCTATTGTCACAGCTATCCATTGTCATCCTGCCCTCATGTATATGTACACAAGCCATACACAAAGCTGCAAGCTAAGCTGATGGGGGTAGAATACTTCATTCCCATTTTAAAGATAACCATATAAGGATGAATGCATGTGAACAATTTAAGTAGGAACAAACTGATCAATCCAATTGCTTCACCAAGGTGTTGGCTGATTTGCCAAACACGTAATTGAAAGACTAAGTGGATTACTCCCCCCCCCCCCCCCCCTCCCCCTTTCAAAGGAAAACACACGACAGCCAATAATGCTGGCACTACAGCAAAAAGAAATCTCTTTGGATGCAATGACACTGAGACGTTACCTATGCAAACATTTCAATGCTGCTAATTTACAAGGTAGCTAGCTATTCTCGGTACCAATTATATATATATATATATAACATTGCATTTCATTCAACTGGAACTTCTCATGGTCATCATTCAGGAATTTAAGAAATGGGGATGGGGGGGGGGGGAGGTTATAACATAGAGAGGGTGACTTGCCACACCCAATTAGGGGGTATGGTGGAGTGATGTATGCTTGCCCCAGTAGCTAACACTTCATTAGTATTTTGGTCATTCTTCGCAGCGGGAAAAAAAGTATATTAGGATAAAAGGGGTGGGGGGGGGGGGGGGGGGGGAGATTGCAACCCCTTGAGACCTCCCTCTCCCCACTTCCCTGTATCCACTTCTGTCACTCCTTCATAACATGGATGTTATGTAGCTAATACATACAACAATCCCTAGTTGCCAATGTTGTGTGGTCATGGTTACCTCAACTTGCTTCATGACCCATGATTCAGGCTCCTCCTTCACTGCCAACGCGGCCCTGGTCTAAAATGTTTGCGACGTTGAACGAATGCGCAGGTATTGGTATGCGTGGTTAGGGTGATGTGCATTGTGCATGTGCGTGATGTGTGCATATGTGTGTATGTGAATGTGTAGATGTCATTTTTTTTCCCCACACCACACATAGTCACTTCAGACCTCCTTCAAAGCCGCATTGTTCAGAGACGTCTCAGTCACCTTTTTTGTCTCTGTGGTGCCAGCTTTAGCATCAGTCTGAAGTGTATGAACAGTACACCTGAATACCTTACAGTTGAGGCCACACCCTTCCCCATTGCAAATATAAACATAGAAGGAGAATGATACCTCATCCCTGGCGCTTTCAAAAACACTACATGGAGAAGGCTTTTCATTTCTGGATGCCAGAGCAGAACACATGAGGAAGTGGAGGGGAGGGAGGGAGAAGAGGGAGGGAGAGGAGGGAGGGGTAGAGAGGAGGGAGGGAGATGGAAGGAAGGAGGAAGGGAGGGAGAGGGAAGGAGGGAGGAAGAGGGAGGGAGAGGGAAGGAGGGAGGGAGGAAGGGAGGGAGAGGAGAGAGGGAGGGAGGGAGGGAGAGGAGGGAGAGAGAGGAGGGAGGGAGAGGGAGGGAGATGGAAGGAAGGAGGGAGGGAGGGAAGGAGGGAGAGGGAAGGAGGGAGGGAGGGAGGGAGAGGGAAGAGGGAGGGAGAGGGAAGGGGGAGGGAGAGGGAAGGAGGGAGGGAGGGAGTGGGAAGTTGAGGTGAGAAAGAGAAGGGTGGGAGGGAGAAAGGTAATCATTTCATTTCATAACCTTTTAAGACTACTGTGACCTTTGGGGTATGAAAACAATATTCACAGGTACCTCTAATGTACCTCCATTGGATGAAAACAATAATATCACTTCTTACATGTACTTGCATTCCCAAAATTCATGCAGCTGTACTTTCAAGTCTCTATCACGTCCCTAGACTTCAGTGCTTTTAGTGCCACACCGCTAAACTTTAGTGCCATGATGTGTAGATTAATCCCGCCAGAAAAAGAGGAAATACTAATGTGGTCATATTTCTTCCTTTCAGGTAGCACTATTACTTATTTATGTACAAACACACACCCATGGTGGGGATGTAATGAGTACAACTGCACACACTTCTGCTGCCCAAGTCCTGCAACATACCCACATGAAGTGCCATATCACACCAGACAAACCGCCCCTTTCTCTCTCCTCCCAGACAAAAAAAAAAACAAAAAAACAAAAGACAAGAGCTGAGTACTGATTAAAGTTTGAACGGGTTGCAGTACACTGCAAAGACAACTAGCATTGATTGTCTGGATAAGCTTATCATGGCTACAGCTGTGTACAGTGAACTTTTCTATGTGCCTTGACAAAGCCATGCACACCTCCACTTGTGCTGTACCTGTTAAGCGTTGTGCATCACATGTGTGTTGTGTGCTGTGTGAGTGTGTGTTCTGTACGTGTGTAGTGGGCAACTGCTTTCGTTACAGAGTGTACTAGTGCCCTCCTGTAGCTATCCATATTCAAGCCCGCATCATTTCCCACAAACCCCCAACCCCCCCTCCCCCCACTCCCCCATATGCCATACATCCCTACATCCCCCAGACCTCTCTTCCAAACACAACACACCTGAGTACCTATAAAGGAACGCGTACGTGTCATTTGTCTACCAACAGGTAACAAGAGTGCATGCATGCTTGATGCTTCGCCGCCCAATCTTTGATCGAATCTTAGTACGGACACGCGGATTCTATTGCTACATGTAAGAGCGGTGCACGTAGGCGAAACTATCGCCTAACCGCTGAACTTAAGGAGAAACACTACTTCGCGTGGCGGCGCGTGTTAAGTCCAAAGGCCTAGCTGGTTGAGCCATAGATATATTAGGGTAGAGCAAGGTTGGTTGAGCAAGGTCTTCATTACCACTTAAACTACACCCACTTCGTAGGGCTCAGGATATAGTAAGTTACGCTGGGCATTTGCAGCTGCGCCGCTCGGCTTGTTGTTACCCTGGTAAATGTGACGTTGAACCAGGCAGAATAATGCAACAAAGAAGTCCTGATTAAAATCATTAGCGACCTAACGAGCACACACCGATCTTACACACGTGGAAGCCTGCGCATGAAATTAAATCTGCGCACTTCAATTATGACACCTGGCAGATAGTCTCCTGAAACGGCCAGTGGATATACTCACCGATTAATGGCAGGCAGCTTGGACTGTCTGCGGATCCACTTGCAAGTAGCCATAAACAACAAATTAATGTTTCGATTAAAATTAATTATAACCACATTTAGGCCTCGTTCCCACTCCAGGGCTATGGGCTATTCCTGCGCTGGAAAACTGCTTTTGAGACCGATGGCGCTTTAACTGGAGTCATTCGTGTCGCAAGGCTTTTTTTGCCGGTAAACGGTATCGAACTATGAAATGCATTCCAGAGATGTTTTATTTATTAATTAGTTTTTTTTTAATTACAAATTTGCGTATTTGCACAGGTAATTGATTTATACGTAGGTAGAACAAAAAATATCCTATGCACACAACGAGTCTCTCCACCTTGCATTGCTAGCTATACCGCCAGCGTTTTACCTGCACCTATAGGTTAAGCAAGCGCACCCGTACATAGTGTCTTAATGGGTACTGAGCAATCTGAAAAAGTTTTTAAAAAAATTTTTTAGTTGTAAATGTTTTGTTCGATCTGCTTAATTAGGTGATTCATTAAGTGTACTGTACGCATGGTAGGTAAGAAGGTATGGATATGCACACTCAACGCATCTGCGCTGCATGGGTGAGTTATAATTGGTACCATCACGGTGTTAGTGTTCTTAATAGATGACGTATTGTAACCCGCAAGTTTACACACATCTTACAACACTACCACTACATGATTGAATATCGTTGTAGAAATAAAACTACGCCAGATGTTACGCTTTTATTTTTGGGGGGGATTGTCATAGCTATTTTTGCGCACGCAGAGCTCTAGAGCTGGGCACACTTTACATTATGCATATCAATCAGACGCTACTCCCGTCCAACAGGGTTTACCATAGCGAGCAGACGAGACTCGACTGCTGGTATAACCAACCATGGTATAACTATTTTTAAAAATGATACATACATTCCTCATTCATTAAAAACATGTAAAACAACAACAACAACAAAAACAAAAACAAAAACAACAACAGCAACACTGAAACTAGAACCCAGATCATTCTGGGTCAAACTCCCGATCTAGGACCTATAGCTAGAATGGCTCTTGCATTTCACTGGATCAGCATAAAACTCAGCCTGCCACAAAGACCGCAAAGTACTTGAGACTTTGGAGAGTTGGTTATGATAGCTTCCACGCCTTGCCAAAAAAGAGAAAGCATTACATGCTTCGACACCCCTAGCACCGTAAGATTCAACAGCAAGGGGGACACACATCCAGCCAAGATCAGTGCATTTAGCATCATTTTCCTCATGCTTCCGCATTTCTGCTGCCCAGCACACCCGCTTCAGATACTGATAAGACCGGGGAAATTACCGTGACATCAAATACCTTTTTGTTTGTATAACCATACACCCGATCGCTAGCTATGGTAACTGAATCCACCACAATAAGTTTATAAGAGATACACGATTCCCTTAATAGGACAACTAGCTTTGCCAACGTCAGCTTACACCGGGTACTGAGTATATTCATGGTCCCGTGTTGAAAATTAGTTGTGACCTCCCATGCGTGCATGCGCACGACGACGGGTACACACGTCGTTATAATTAAAACTGCACACTAAGTGGCGTGAGAATGGCCAATGAACCGCCAGCGGTATGGATGCGCAGAAATTATGCCTTGCCTACAGAGGTATCAAATACAGTAAGGTGAGTGGCGAAAGAATTTGTACAGCTGTACGTTTTGCCATGGATCAACTGGGAGTGAATACGTTGAAGGGAAAACAGAAGGAGGCTATTCACAACTTTGTTCAAGGTCATGCTGTTTTGTTATTTTGCCAAAGGGTACAGAAAAACGTCGTACTATGCCTTAATTGCTGCCATTCGTGTTCGACCGTTTAGAAATAGCGTTTCTCTCTAATGATGGGCAAAATTAGCAATACGTTTTACGGACGTCCGCCATAACCAATATATGAATACGTCTAGTCGCCCAAACAATTATAATTAAAATGTGGCCTGGAACAACATACACAAATACACACGAAATTCCTGGATTTCTTTCTTTTTTTTTTTTCAGTAATTCATTAGACCATAGACATTGGATTAGAAATGATTAAACTATGGAAAAAATGCAGGAATCGCCAGCGATATTGTCGGGGATATCGCCCCATGTGTGGTAGCGGTGATGTAATCCTTCTGCAGCTGTGACAAACTTGGGTCTAGGTACCGAGATGCGTGGGTATTTTTTGACCTTTTACCACGTGCGCGCGGAAGCATGTATTATAAACCGTACGTATATATATATATACGGGCTATTTGATTTAATAAAATCAAATCCCAGGGGGGGGGGGGGGGGGGGGGGGGGGGGGAGGGGAGGGGTTACCAATGATAGGCGCGACCTTTCCTTTTTCACCAGCGTTTTCATCGAACAACTCGTGTGCATGACAACAGGGGTGGGTGGGGGGGGGGGGGGGGGGGGGGGGGGCTTTCCTTTTGAAAGCACTTGCATTATTTGACAGCTGTGAACAGCACTTTGTGTGATGTCTTTATTTCGATGGATTCTTACTTTTGCATTGATCAGTTCATTTAGAGAGGTACAAGTACAATGCACTCTACAGAATATACACATGGAACACTTGTGTGAACTACACTTTCCAGCCCTATTATGTATTCCATTAATTTTATTGCATATTGCAGTTAACATAGTTCTCTTTCTGAGAAAAATTAAAACATGGTTTGGTTATTAATCAAGGCCAGTTAGCCAGTTAAGGATATGTGTATACCGATTGCCATTAGCTGTCTTCAACATTCATTTGTTTGTTTAAATTTGAAGCTCTATCTGCTATCAATGGGAGAGTTCCTCACATCTGTCCTTCTTACAGTTGTTCATGCCAAAACTGATATAGTGTACTAAGAGGGTCCTTTTTAATCATCCATATCCATGTATTCATTGGGGTGCTCTAAATAGAGGGTAGAGGAGAGTGAAGCGCATTTTTCAATTCCCACTGTTCCCTTATCCAAAGATACAAAACATCACATTCAGCTGATGTTCTTATGCAAGACAGTTCAGTGTACAAGGTAGGAAATGGCAATTTACCTAAGAGTGTACAATCCATCTTTACACATGTATAATTTTTTTAATGCGTGAGTATAGTTTTACGTTTGTACATGCATGCACATGGGTAGTGGGCAGTCGTTATAACACAGACTCAACCACTTCCATCTCTTCAGGCAGATTTTAGTAACTCAGGGTCAGAAAAGCATAAGAAGGTAATTGGACTGGGACAGAGGTTGTTTGTTGTCAGAAACATTTTTAGGTAAACAGTGTACGACATAAAGATGAAGGCTCTTGGATCATGAAGCAAGATGAGGTAACCATAACTACATGCAGCACAGGCAGGCATCACACAGCTGGGTTTTAAATGTGAAGACATAGCACCATCATGTTTTTTTGGGGGGTGGTAGGGGGTTACTGAGCTTTTGTCACTTAGTTGTGCTTGTTGTTGTATTCAGCTGGAAGCAGCCTTTCAGGTCAGTGCAGACATCACTGCGGCAACTGTGGTACTAGACCCTGATGGTTACAGTGAAAAGGAAGCCTACATCAACAAAGTGCGTCCAATGTCTGACCTGCCCTGCGTGGGCGTGAGCACATTTGGTAAACTGACTGCTCACCCTTTGAACTTAGGTCTTTGAGCTTCCTCAGCAAACAAAACATGACCTGTGGCAGAAGGCCAAGGGCAAACAGGTAACCGTTTAATTAAAATTATCTCCGACGGTGGGGGATAATTTTTTTTTACTGATCAATTACTTGTGTACATTGTGTGTATATATATGTGTGTGTGAAGGTTGCATTGCATACATATATGTGTAAACAATATGTATGTGTCTAATGGGTATAACTGTTATTCAAGTTACAGTGATCATTACTACATGTAGTTCACATTACAGGTGTGTGCATGTTGGTGTGTCAGCTCACATCATTCAACTTTGCACTTATCGCTACACAATTTGCTGCATACCAAATATGTTTCTCCTTCCCCTCAGTATGCAGGGTTAAAGCTGTGTGGAACACTCATCAGTGCTCGTGGTATTCCAGCCATGGATGCTAATGGTTTGATGGCCAGCAATCGTTGATGTACTGTAGATGATACTGAACTTTCATTTTCAGGAAAGAGTGACCCCATACTGTTCTGGTGGGTGTTATTTCTGAAAGGTGCTGGAATGATCAAAAAGTTACGAGAGGCAACATTGTAAAATGCAAAAAGGAGAAATGAAGTTAATGTGTTCAGATCTGCAGTTAAATTGGCAACACTGGAGCCACAATGGAATGAATACTTTGAACTGTGGGTGTGCATGGGGCTGCTATGTTATGCATGTGTGTGAAGAGAGAGAGAGAGAGAGAGAGAGAGAGAGAGAGAGAGAGAGAGAGAAGAGAGAGAGAGAGAGAGAGAGAGAGAGAAAAGTGAAGTGAGTGTTTGCATATGATGTTAGCTAAGCAAGTTTAATGTTTTGTTGTCTGTAAAGGGGCTAGATGATGTCAGAATTCATGTTTCATTTTCTATTATGGGGAAAAACATTCTACCAATTGTTAGACCAAACAGTCAACCTATTCAGCACTTATCGCTGTGTGTAGCATATATAGTTTATATGAAAATAAAAATTTATATGAGTTAATGTATGTACACGCGAATAGAATGGTACATTAACACTGATATACCTTTACGCTAAAGATATTTGTGTTACGAAATGCAGTACATCCCTTAGGCAAAGGTGGATTACATAAATGCAATTGGTAACCGTTTGCCAGTAATTCAAGCGTCGCTAACCTCTTAATTGCAGTCAGTGGTAAAACCCTGCACTTCAATATGCTTGCATCACAGCACATACAAACACCTACAGGATGTTCAATAGGGCAAGGAAGGGTATACATTTTTTACCCGTAAGGTTCTGACAATAGTCCACACATGGATGAGGATCAGATACTACTTTTATCAAAATACTTATCATAGGAATTTAGAACAATTATTTTTGGTGTAATTAAAAACGAGCTATTTTCCTGTAAACCACCCGGGTGAAAAAAATACATAAATAATAGAATTTTGCCTATACACAAAGCGGTCCAGTGTGTATAAAGTTCCAAAGACTGGTTGGTTTGGCATGCATCGCTCCGATGATATTCACATCCAATGTACTAGCTTAATTTCGCGGGCTTTTTGTATGCTTTCCAAGAAATCAAGTTCGTACTTGAATGTGAATATCTTCGGAACGATGCATGCCAAACCAACCAGTCTTTGGAACTTTATACACACTGGACCGCTTTGTGTATAGGCAAAATTCAACTCTATTGTATTGCACAATCAAGGAGATAATCATCTTGAAAATCGCGTGTTTTGGCGTTATTTATGTCCCATTTTCACGCGTAATAACGCGTTACTACGTGTATTTTTTCACCCGGGAAACTGTAAACAGAATGTATATAAGCATACATAATATATGCGGCTGTGTAGATGTGTATTATATATTTTGCATTTCACGTCATTTCTCTACTCAACATTCACTGCATAACTACTTTGCCTGGTCCAGGTCCATCCATAATCCTGCCATAGAGATCTTGGTGATTGAAGTGTGGGACAGTGATGAAGAAACCGTTGGAGGCATTAAGGGTGTGAAGGGATTAGTACAGTGAGTTGATCTCTGTCCTGTTCATTTTTTTAGCAATTACAGCCATTCGTATCCATTGCTGGAATGTTTATTGTTTATATGCTTGCTACTGTCCTGATGTAATATCCCTTGATCTACCCTGGGGCAAAATTCCCTTTGTCCTGGTATAATAACCCTCTATCCTGGTGTAAATTCCTCTGTGAGGCA
>OY811981.1:8156915-8176545 GCA_963681505.1 Eunapius fragilis | reverse complement strand
TGATCGTTGGTGTCTGGTGACTAGTTCTTGAAGCACGTTTGAGCTTGTGATGTGAAACAAGGGAAGACTGAGCGTCATAGAGTTCCTCTGTAGTTCTGATGCATCTTTGAACTGTGGGATTGAACTGCAGGCCACAACACAAATGCCAATAAAGTTATCCTTTCCAATTGCATCATAGTCATAGATAACCAGGCTTAAGATGGTCCCTTCAACTTGCATCAGGCTTGAATGTGTAGACCTGTGAGGGAGTGTCAGTAGTTGTGTTATATGCATTAGTGGGTGCACCAGACTTATGCTAATATCAGTTTGTACCAAATAGTCAAAATTCCAATGCTCACATTTGAAATGTTTCTCCGAACTGTGGGCTCTGTGTTTGCTGCTTGCGAATACTGGTCCGATATGATTTCTTCATATCATCTTCAAAAAGAACTGCTGGTAAAAGCTGCAGCTCAACATATGGCTTGAAACCTGTTTTGTTGAGAACATTATCATGGAACTTTCCAATTGCCATCAAAGCACTTACAGATTCTCTCAACAGGAATGTTTTTTGCTGAAATAACTCTGACCTCCAAAAATGAGGATGCCTCAATATAGGTAACAGCTAATGTCAGTTCTCCTAGCTGTTGATGGCTGGTGGGTGAGTCTATTGCCATTTTCTGCTGTGTAGCCAAGTTGCTGCAACATTTTAAAATAAGCCCATTTGTAGGCTGGCTTCTAATATCAATCTCACGAAGGAAGGCCTTTCAGTTGTGAACAGTAAAGATAACATTAATGCATGCTAACTATTGTTATGAGGCTGTAACAGACCTTATATTCTGTAGATTCAAGATTCTCTGCACTCAGTAAGTCTCCTCCAGCAGCAAAGAACTCCTTCAGATAAAGAACTGTTTGCCTGTATCCCTGCCAGCAACTTGGCCTCTTTAAATGGGCAGTGCCAAATTCACTAAGGATTCCAACAGTAGCATCCCATATACCCTTCAAAACCCTTGAAGAGGAGTCATGTTAAAATACATTGCAGCAACGTTTTTGTATGCTTACAGCTTGAATGTTGCAAATAGGATGTTTGCACTCAGTACTTGTAAATTATCATTAAGGTACTGCTCCAAGGGCTCTAAGTCCTATACATGGATACATAGAATATATTAGATTGTGCTGATGGAAGTGAGTAAAACTCGCCTCTACAGACGGAGCCCCTCCACATTTCTGTAGAATGTCTCCCAGATACTTTCGAATTGCTGGAATGAACTGATGAAAGACATATAATGGTAAATATAGAACATTACTGATTCAACGCAGTTCACCTGTTGGCCTAACTGTCCAGTAACAACACGTATCTTGTGGTGGATATCATCCGCTGCATTACGCATTGTCTTGTTCACAAATTCTTTCAGTTTCAATCCAATCTTCCTTTCTTGCTCAAGCCAGTCAAAGAACTCCTGCAATCCCAGCTCATCGATGATGCCCACTGGCTTTGAACCAGTGGTGCCGTCAGGGGGAAAGTCAGGAGGAGAGAGCTTGTCTTGAATTGTTTGCATGTTGTTGAGAATGATGCACAGCTGAACTGTGGCAATGAACTTCCCATCTTTGCTGAAACATGTGTCTACTTTTTTGTAGACCTCATCAACATAGTAAAGAGCCGCATCTGTGATGCTCTGCGTGGTTATTTTACACATGACGAAAAATCAGGATACCATGTGATGTATGCAAGTACAGGCTTACAATTATGAGAGCACTTAGGCAACCATAGGCAACTTCTGGATCAGGCCACTGCAGATGCTTCCAGAACACCACCATGTTGTGAAACAGTGTCATGGTGTCCACCAGGGAAGATGAGTAATGGGCATCCTCTGTTACTGCCACAACCTGATGGATGAGGATACATTGGATGAGGGGTTCAAATAGTACATTGGGTGAGGGATTCACATGGTACAGTGGGTGAAGGGTCCATGTTGGTACATTGGGTGAGGGATTCACATGGTACAGTGGGTGAAGGGTCCATGTTGGTACATTGGGTGAGGGGTTCAAATGGTAGATTGGGCGAGGGGTCCACATGATACATTGGGGGAGGGGTCCACATGGTACATTGGGGGAGGGGTCCACATGGTACATTGGGGGAGGAGTCCACATAGTACATTGCAGCCATAAATCTGGTTATGTTTTCAGCCAGCATTTTCTCAATTACTTCTATCTAGTAGTAACTTTTCCACCTGTTCTAAGCATTATCTAAGTCCTCCCACTCATGCTCATCATCTCAGTAACAAATATGGAATCTAACACAATGTTACGCATGCACCAAGGTGATGGCTTGTATTGTGTTCAAGGTGTGTGCAATCGGCATACTGCGTCGTTTGCAATAGCTTGATTGATGCCTTTCTTACACCTCCCAGCTGCCAATTCAATCCATTTCACCACATAGCTTTTAAACCATGAATGAAATGAACTCAACTGCTGCTCTCCGAAAAAACTGTAGAAGGTGTTAATGTATGGCTAAAGATAGCAGTAAAGAAATAATGATACACATACACACCTCTTGTCTGCTACCCTGCTTAGCTCTCTGAGTTCTTGGAACATCACATACAACTGGTATGACATGCTTATGAGTCGATCTTCATCAGAGGTCTTGATGGCTGTGAGACCTTTAAGCAGCCTTGCAATCTGTTCAAACTGCATTGGGCGCGATGACAAGGCTGACATACACAATACAACACATTCATAGCAAGAGAATCGTGCAGTGTCATAGTTCATCATCAACAATAAGTACCCTCCAACTTCATTGCATCCCGATATTAGATATAACCTTTCTTCAATTGCAGATAAATATAAAAATAAGGAAATAACACAGTTCATGTCTGTAGGTGTGGGCGCATGAGCATAGGAGCATCATGGCTGGGGAGATTGTGGCCCACGGGTGCACTTAATAATGGCAGAGTGAATAGGTTGTGTTAAGCTAGGTGAGAACCCTCCCATAAATAGCACCACCACATGACTTTTTAAAACAGTAGTGCAGTCTGCACAACAGCTAACTGAACTCACACGACTATCAAGGGCAATAAAAAAGTTTGCAATATAGTCCACATTGAATCTAATGTGAAGAGAGAGAGAGAGAGAGAGAGAGAGAGAGAGAGAGAGAGAGAGAGAGAGAGAGAGAGAGAGAGAGAGAGAGAGAGACAGAGAGAGGGTGAGAGAAGAGTAAAAGGGTAGAGGAGACAAGATTATCACAACAAATAGTACTCAGCCCAATACACCAACAGTGTCATAAATGTAGCAGCCATGTTCTCTTTGATTGCATTGCATTCATTCAATATGTGCTTGGAAATTCCACTTAATGCTGCTAATGTCTCTTCTGTGCTCTCTTCAAGTTCATTCTGTTTAAGAATTGCACCCTTGTTACCATATTAGACAGAAATACTGGCATTTTAACTTACACTAGTCACTACTGCCAGTGATGCAGAGTACATGGAGTACCAGCTAACTACTGAATTCTGCATGGGAATTGTGGTAATATGTACTATGTGTGTGTGCCCATGTAATGCAGGCATGCATAAATGCATATCATGTCCACATGCAACAGCTAAATATAAAAAAGCCTTCCACTTGCAATTTAAGATCCACTGACACTGTTCATAACATTAATTGACTATAGTATTACTTGAATTGCACTTTCAACAACACCAGTGATTGACTGAAGGTAAGATGGCAGACTGCTCACGAATGTATCCATTGAATACAGTTTCTTTACTATCCTGAGGAAGTGGGAATACATAGTGGGAAATGGACACAGGAAACATAATGCAAACATACATGAGGTGTTCCTTTAGACTGCCCATACTGCTGGGGCTTTTGGCATTGAAGTCTATGAGGTGATTGTTAAGGACATTTAGTGTCATTGTTAGAAGACTTTGGAGTTCGTCAAAAAGATTTGAAAGCAATGTTCTTTCTGCATTGTCACTCAGATTTGAATCAAGTGGAAGCTTAGAAATACTGTCCAGTAGAGATTCAATGACGGGTAGCTGCAAGGTGTTAGCCTTGTGGTAGCTGAAAAGAACTGAGAAACGACTGTGTGTTTTATACATGTGTGTGTGTGTGTATATGTGTGTATGTGTTGTGTGCCAGATGAGAAACTTGTAAATCCTTTCCACATGAAGCTTCAGTCTAGCCATCTTACATAGCAGTTTGGTGTAAATCACTAAGAGAACGGAACTGAGCATGAAACTTAATAAGACTTTCAGCAGCTGGATCCATCTGAGCATCCCAAGGTGGTAAGTCCACCTGCTCTCCCTTCCTTTTTGCATCCTAGACAATTGGACTATTATAAAACCTGGTACATGTCCCCTGTGGGCTACCTCCTTGCTCTCATACAGCACAATTGTGGTCAGCAATGCTCTGTGTTCCTTTAGTCTGCCTGACATGGATCCCTTCTGTGCATCCTGGAAAAAAAATTTCACCATCAAGTCAAACCGATCTGATCAGAACTAGACTGACTGCTCCATTGACAGACAGCAAGAGTTGAATAGTCCCTCGTGTGTGTTTTGCTGAATGGGAGTACAGATCCAATGTCTTTGTGGCGATATCCGATGAAACAGGCTTGATGCAATAAAATATCCTTCCCACATAGCCACCATCCTTCTGTTTAAACAGACTGAAAAAAGGTAGCGTACATGTCAGTAGTTTGAAGTGGTGTAATTTACTTTCCGATTTTCTTTAGCCCATTGCTGCCCTGATTTCCAGCTTGTCGTTTGTCTTGGTTCCATACTTCTACAATCAGATATTCATCAGCAGGCTTCTGAAGGGGACTTTTGGGGTGATTGTTAGTGGATTATTTTAAAAAGTATGAATGTTTGTAATATACAAGAAATGTGTCCAATCATGCATGCAATGTTGTACCTTGTATTTACGTTAACATGCGTGATAGCCTATAAATTATCATGGGTAATACTTACAGTTCAACACGGTCGTTCCATTGAGGGTTAGACTGCTGTGAAGTGGCAAACACCTCCTGGATGAGGCCCTCCTTCTTCCATTCAGTCAGGTTCCTTGTTTGCACTAGTGGATCCTTAATGTGCTGGACTGGTAAAATGCCAAGATTGCAGTACCAGTCTTGGGCACCTGTAGATCACACTGCTGTATTGGAACTGACAGCAGTAATGGTTTTAAAAGAAACCCAACCTTTGTTCTCAATTGAAACTTCTGCCTTGACCACTGTACAGGATAATCTTAAATCTGGCTGTTTTATCTGTAATGTACATGTAAGCCTTACACGTCATGTATATTTTTACCCGTGCACCATAATTCATTAACGTTTGATAACACAACAAAGACAAACGTGTTACCAGCCAAAATTAATTCCTTCCCTGCACTTGCAAGCAAATTAACATTCCCACTGAGTAGCAAACAAAACTCACATTCTTTTGAACTTGTCTCCAGACGTTAAGAGATTCATCATAGGAGAGGTCAAATACCTGACCATTAGAGGGAGGCATGATGGCATAAAGAATATGCACTATACAGTAAAGCATCGTTTATAATAAGATCCCCCTTCCGCCCCCGATGGAAAAAAAAGGCTCATGTATAAATGTGCACAATCTCCGTAACATGGCCGTACGCGGGGGGGTCCGATGGGTTCTAACGACACCCCCCACCCCCCCGATCAATTTTGCGATTATACCGTATGATGCATTGTAAGGTCACCAGGGAGTTAAATCCAGGTGCGGACGTACGAAGGGGGCGTGGCAGATAAGAGGGGGGGGGGGGGGGGGATTTAATGATTTATTCACAACTATCAATGCAGATTGCCTAATTTCCTGCTATGAATAATATTATCGAAGGGCTGGGAGGGGGGTTTAAACCTCCAACCCCCCCCCCACCCCCCCCCCCCCCCCCCCCCCCCCCCCCCCCTAGATCCGCTACTGAAATCAATTTTTGATTTTATAGATGATTGAGCACACCTACGTAAAAATACCGTTCAATCATGCGATGATTCTACAAGTGATTTAAAAATCATTATGACATCAAAAATTGATTCGCGGTCTTTTTTTGCTATGCACCTATTAACCTAATTCGACCCCCTCCCTCTTCCTGAAGGCTGCGTACGCCCATGCGTAACCGCGAATGCCTGTATGAAATTAATAAAATGTACCCGTAATGATTAAAAATCGCGCGGAGGAACCATTTTTTTTCGCTGGGAGGGGGGGGGGGGGCTTAATAAGCGGTACATTACGGTAAATGCATATGCGCGCGCGTACACATACACACATACACACATACACACACACACGCACACACAGACACTACCACACCACCACCATCACAAATGCACGCACAGCTCAAATGTATTTGTTACCTTGTTTATGAATCCTTTCAGGTAAGCATTGTCCTTTTCAGTTGAAATGGTGGTTTCCACGGCGACCTCAACCACGTTCACACTCTGAAGCTAAAAATGAGTATTTAAACTCTTTGAACGCCAAGTTCGTTTATGCATGCATGCATGCACACACAAACGTTACACCATTCATGCATGATTTAGATCTTGCTTGCAAGAATGTGTTGATCAGTCACAACTGGATGATGTATGCGTATGCTTGCTGCACTTGTAACCATATAAGTACATCTACGACGTCTTCTCGCACTGCCTAAAGTACCCCATTATTCGGATGACCTCACTTCACTTCACTAATGCACCACTTTATGTACTCTAAGAACAAGAATGTGTATCCCAGATCAGTGTAGTATGTCACTCCTCCACCTTTTGCTAACTCGTATTATGGTTTGTTGCAACAAAAGGTACCAGCAAGTTACAATTTGGACACACAAAATGTGCTTACACCGGGCCCAAATATGTTCAAATATTTTTATGACAATGAGGTTACTTACAATGGTCAGTATTGCACTTGTATCATCTATACAATGGCAATCAAGGTGATTTTGATCCACACCACATGCATGCATGAATGGTGAGGCAGATTATTGTCATTTATAGTGAGCATGTATGCATATATGCACTTGGCGTTCAAAGAGTTAATTATACGCACATTACGTATGTATACCTTCTATCCTGCTACCGAAGTAGGCTGACGTAACATATACTCTCGCTTATTGCCCAGGGCCGGTACAACGCCAGACTACTATCAAAACGTATGTGCACATAATGTTCCCATGCCCATGCTGAAAAATGACTTAATCATACATGCATAGATTGTGTATATAAATATCACTTGTTCGTCACATTATATAGGACCGGGTTTGCGACATTCTGAAACACTAACCTCCTCGTCTTTGGCCCACTTATCACTACGAGTTCGTTTGGCTGTGCCAGTGTCAGTCCGACGTATCTGCTGGATACGGAGTTAATATTGAACACGAAAGACAAATTAAGGATTTTCCCTGACATCGGTTTTCTCTTGTTCTTTGTCTGACACCTCGCGATCAGTTTTGAACAGTGACATCCCAGTCACTGACGAATGTCTGAGAAATAGGAAGTCTGGTTTATTCCGATACAACTAGCATGTGCGTACGCAGTACCGTGGTATGGGATATCATATAATTATTTTAATATATTACGCAACCACCGTTATTTGAATTTGTTTGTTTTAATTTAGCCTGTCATATATGATACCACCTGAAAGAGAGAAAGGCAGTGATTACAAAATATTGTAGTCAATAGGTAACAGCCAGGAACAGCCCCAATGAGGGGGGGGGGGGGGGGGGGGGGGGGGCAAAATCCCCGGGCCCGGGCCCTCAATGGGGCCCGGGCCTTTAGAGCCACGCCCTTTATTAGTCACTAGGCACGCCCCCTCAGGCCTGGTCGCTAAATGAATGGCTTAGTTGCTAATTAGTTTCGGGGCCCAGACCGTTGTAACCAATCAGCGTCTTGGTTTACACTTTCTATTTAACGAGCGGCAAGAATGAGCTACCATCACCGCGCCCAGAAAAGAAGGGAAAAGGCAATGCGTGCTGAAGCGGTCAAAGGGCAGAATACGCTAAAACAACATGGGTTTGATGTAAGTGATAGAGTTTAAAGATTTAATGAGATTGATGAGATTCGTGATAATCAGGGTCCGGTTACAGTAGCTGAAGCAGAACGATCTTTTACATGTAGTGTTTTAAAAAGAATTAGAACTATCTCCGATCAACTATGTGCCAGATGCGGTTGACTTCTTTAGGAACATTGGCTGTCGAGTCAGAGTTGGCGAAGCAACTAGATTTTAATGAAATAATAGAAACCTTCGCAAACAAAAAAGCGCGCAAGGCTGCTGTCAGCACTCCCTTCAATTGATGAGGCCTCATTTTCCACGTGACGAACACGTGAATCACATGAAAACATTGGCGGATCCAGGAATTCCGTTGGTAGGCAAAACATTTGTCTCGTCCCCAGACCCAATATGCGCAGCTGCGGGTGGATTACGGTAGTGTATATAGCGCTAGCATATCAGGCTGGGGATGAGACTAGCAAAACACGGCAAACGTATTAGTTTGGTTTCCTCGAATGTGAGCCAAGTGGAAGCCTGACAATCCAAGGTCAGAACACTCTCCGTGGTGATTTCTACATCTATATCAATTATTCAGACATAACTTTATTGGTCACGCGTCTCACCAGCGCGCCTTAGCTGTACAGTCCAAGACTGACAAGAATACAAAAGATTATTCCGTATTCTATGAACAACAATGAATTACCATGCAGTATGCTATAAATAATTCATGTTAGGTAGGCAACGTTGTCTCAATGTCTGGTTACTAGTACGTGTTGTGTGTATGCGTGTAGAAATCGCCACGGAGAACGTTCTATACATAATTTCCAAGTTAGGGGTGTCTCATTAAATTCGTGTGATGATCACGTGAATAATGTATTGGTACAACATTAAACGTGCTATATTGGAAACGTGTTAATTAGTGGCTATTGATCAATGCTTCAGTGAAATATTGCAAGCTGCGGACCTTACTGTTGATGATGATCCATATTTGGAGTGAAACAGCCATAGATTCCGTTGCCGCAATCCTTTTAAAAGTGGAATTATGTGATGCTACACTGATTGGGCTACACATCGTCTATACAGCTCAAGTGCACGCGGAATGGGAGTACTTTGTGATATAAGGTCATGCAGTATGATGCAACGATCACATTTTCAAGATACGCATGCAATTCCCTTTTAGGTGGATCCATAATTGATTTGGGACTCACTTTCAAATGACCATGGGTACTACCGTACTACTACAATGCAGGTACAGCTAGGTCAGCTTTAATTCAGTATGTGAAGTGGCACACTGCGACTTCATACGTTGGACTGCACGAGGTATCCACATTCAACGACTCTACATTCTCTATATCAAGCCATCACTGGACACATTCTTATATTCTTCTCCCTAGCTTTGCTCCTCACTGGGAATACGAAGCATAGCCCAACTATGTATACCATTTAATTAGATGTGCAGAACTCCATTACTGCTGGTGTGATGGTATAGATGAATTCGAAATCGTGGTTAGCTGTCCTCGTGAGTGGGTTCATGGCCATTTCACGTCACAAAGAGATTACATAGTTTGCACATGTATACAAAATCAGTCCATCATTTATGTGCATGTACGTACAGTTGCTAATTGTAAACCATGCATGTAGAGTAGTCTGCTCGAATGTGGGCCAACTGAAAACCTGAAAAATCCAAGGCCAGATATTCACAATGTATCATATCAGTGTACAGTATATGTGTCAGATATTTTAATGTTAGGCGGCGGTGACTGGAAAGGATTGAAATACATATAGACTTCTACTGCATGTACGTGTCATTGCTGCAAGCGCATGCGTGCATGGGTAGAGAAAATCAATTGGCAGATCGTGTTTTTCGATGGGCTACTTTGTGCATGAACGAACATGCATAATTTACATGTATGCGAATAACTAGTACGATCGCCGCTTTCAACACGTTAATCCTATAATCACACCCGATATGGTCAGCACTAACATTTCTTCTCAATAGAAAAATTTGGGGCTCAAGCTAAATAAATAAGAAGACGACGGAGGAGAAAGTTTAGATGGGACTGTGTGCGGATAATCACTTGTCATGATAAAGTGCCGTGGGGTTGGGGGTCCACAGTGTCATTTGTGAGGTCCACATAGTGTCATTTGTGGGGTTGTGGGGTCTACAGTGTCATTTCTGGGGTTCACATACTGACAATCGCGCTAAAGAAACCAGGGCCCGCTATTACCCCCCCCCCCCCCCCCCCCCCCCCCCCCCGTACGTAACAATGATAGGCGCATAAATTAATACAACAGGAAGTATCTACACAGTGCAAATAACGGGTCACGGGTGTTAACTGAATTAGTCTCCGCTCTCACTGTGATTGATCACCTATTTGGCGCCCGGCCTGCAAAAGGGGGGGGGGGGGGGGGGGGGGGGGGCTGCCAGGACGCAACTGCATGACGAGTACGCTATTATTTGATTCAGCAATGGGCCTTTGCGCAAACTCTCCGCAAAACTATATCCACAATATACATCTCTAGTGTAGACTTGCATGAGTGTGCACATAAAGTCATATTCTACATGGTCCGTACAGCAGCCAAAGCTAAAAGTTACACGCGGGATATGGGCGTGCTCATTTTTAGAGCTACCACCTGCTCACCTTCTTATATCTCCCAGCGTCCATTGCTTGCTGATCTTCGTCTTCTTCCTTTCCATGCTTTCAGTTTGGTGCGATGTAGGCGCTGAGTTTGAGGGCGTGGCTCTGATAATTGCTGTGCTGTAATCTTGAATACAATTAATGGACCGTTGTCATAGATATAAGTGCCGGTGCGAATACATGATAACATGCACGACGTGTCCAAAAGAAGCCATACGTTGAAGAAACGCTGTTGCCCAGTTTATATGGTTCTATCGTACATGTATCTCTGGTACTGGCGGCTTTCAAAAGCCAAATACGATAAAGAGGGGCTCCTTCCACTAAAATGTTAGTCTGGATGAAATTAAAAATACTAATCAGCTGTACGTGTTCTGCAAGTTTTTCTCGTTGTCGGTTCTTAATTGGTACGGATACACAAATAGACCGGCTAAAATATTATGAGAGAATGATTTTAGAAAGAAAAAAAAAACAGTTTTATCACAAAATCGCTTTAGACCTCTTGACAAGAGTGGTATAAAATAGAGAAGCAGCTTCGTCTGATCGTTGGTGTCTGGTGACTAGTTCTTGAAGCACGTTTGAGCTTGTGATGTGAAACAAGGGAAGACTGAGCGTCATAGAGTTCCTCTGTAGTTCTGATGCATCTTTGAACTGTGGGATTGAACTGCAGGCCACAACACAAATGCCAATAAAGTTATCCTTTCCAATTGCATCATAGTCATAGATAACCAGGCTTAAGATGGTCCCTTCAATTTGCATCAGGCTTGAATGTGCAGACCTGTGAGGGAGTGTCAGTAGTTGTGTTATATGCATTAGTGGGTGCACCAGACTTTTGTTAATATCAGTTTGTGCCAAAATAGTCAAAATTATAAAACCATCTCAATGCTCACATTTGAAATGTTTCTCCGAACTGTGGGTTCTGTGTTTGCTGCTTGTGGATACTGGTCCGATATGACTTTTTGGCATCATCTTCAAAAAGAACTGCTGGCCAAAGCTGCAGTTCAACATATGGTTTGAAACCTATTCAATCCAGAAAGTTGTCGTGATTTATGTCAGTTCTGGTGCCATTCAAAGAACTTACACATAGTATCAACAGGAAGGTTCCTTGCAGCTGTAACATTGACCTCTATAAATGACGAAGGCTTGAGATAGCCAATAATTAGAGTCAGTTCCCCTAGCTGTATGGTTAATGAGTCTATTGCAATCTTCTGCTGGGTAGCCAAGTTGCTGCAACATTCTAAAATTAGGCTATTGGTAGATTGGCTTCTGAGATCAACCTCATTCAGGAAGGCCTTCCATGTGATGCATAAAGTTAAAGTGGCATTAGTTGCTCACATTCAGAAAGCATTGTGCACACAGATACTTTACCAAATGCCATATTCCACTCCCCTTCCCTTGTAATGAGCAATATTTACCTTGAATTCTAAATTATCGAGGTCATCTCCAGTAAGCCCATCTCCTCCTGCATGGAAATACTCCTTCAGAGAAAGAGCAGTGTATCGATATGCATGCCAAAGATTTGGCTTCTTCAAGAAAACAACACCAATCTCAGCAAGGATTTCAACTGTTGCTTCCCATACACCCTTCAAAATTCTTTTGGAAAAAAGCCTGTTCAAATAAATCTCTTGCATACATTACTCACAGCTTGAATGTTGAATACAGAAGATTTGCACTAAGTACTTTCAAATTATCATTCAAATAAAGCTCCAATGGTTGCAGATCCTGCATGGTAATGAAAGGTTAAATAAATAGTACTCATTCCAAATTATAGCTTGCCTCTACAGATGGAGCCCCTCCACATGTCTGCAGAATATCTCCCATGAATTTCTGAATATCTGGAATGAACTTGGGGTGAAAGAATGGTCTAATCTTAATGCAAATAATGAGAAGACGTTTTCACTTACCTGTTTTCCTAGCTGTGATGTAACCATACATATCTTGTGGTGGATATCATCTGCTGCATTATACATTGTTTTGTTCACAAATTCTTTCAGTTTCAATCCAATCTTCCTTTCTTGTTCAAGCCAGTCAAAGAACTCCTGCAATCCCAGCTCATCAATGATACCCACTGGCTTTGAACCAGTGGTGTCGTCAGGGGGAAAGTCAGGAGGAGAGAGCTTGTCTTGAATTGTTTGCATGTTGTTGAGAATGATGCACAGCTGAACTGTGGCAATGAACTTCCCATCTTTGCTGAAACATGTGTCTACTTTTTTGTAGACCTCATCAACATAGTAAAGAGCCGCATCTGTGATGCTCTGCGTGGTTATGTTGTAATGTGCGCAATCAAACAAGGCATGTGAATGCATCAGACGGCACAAGTTTGTTATAATGTACACAAATTATCAAATCTTACAATTATCAGTGTGCTCAAATAGCCATAGGCGTCTTCTGGATCAGGCCACTTCAGACGCTTCCAGAACACCACCATGTTGTGAAACAGTGTCATGGTGTCCACCAGGGAAGATGAGTATTGGACGTCCTCCGTCACTGCCATAACCTGATTGATGATTGGTACTGGGTGAATTTACTGTTCCCTTTGCCATTCAGGAATTATTCCATGTCATACCTCATCATTTAGGACAGCTTGAATTATGCCTTTCTTGCATTTTGAAGCAGCCAATTCAATCCATCTCATCACAAGACTATTGAACCACATGTGGCATGAATTCAATTGTCCCTCTCCCTGAAACCTGAGGAAATCACGTCATTTATTGCTAATGAAAGGGAGCCCAGGATTATACGTATAGTACTTACCTCTTTTCAGCAGCTAGGTTAAGTTTTCTGAGTTCTTGGAAGGTTACATACATCTGGTATGTCACAGCAAGCAGACGCTCCTCATCAGTTGGCTTGAAGGCAGGAAGGTTTTTAAAGACTCTTGCAACCCTTTCAAACTGCAATGAAACATGAATTTACAGAAATGTTGGCATATACATTATACACATTTCTCATATGTAAGACTAATTTAGTAGCTGCCAAAATGGCGAGGGAGTTGTGTTTATTTTATGCAGCCTGTTGGGATGATTTATTGATTCTATGGAAGGCTGCAAAAGTAAAACAAGCTGGGCCATGCATACAATGGATAAAAGGTTTTCAAGGATGTAGGAGAAATCCCTCATGTCTATCTGAAATAGTCTGTGCAGCCCACATGCTTCCACGTACTGATTTGCAACATTAAATTAATGTGGGTGTAGTGGGAGGAAGAAGTTAAAATCTTACATGACAATCAATAGTTAGTAAAAAGTATCCCAGGTAGTCAACATCAAATCTATGGAGGGGAAGGGAGGTTAAAAAGGCATGGGATTATGTAATTATATAAACCAACAGTGTCATAAATGTAGCAGCCATGTTCTCTTTGATTGCATAGCATTCATTCAATATGTGCTTGGAAATTCCACTTAATGCTGCTAATGTCTCTTCTGTGTTCTCTTCAAGTTCATTCTGTTTAAGTTAATCGCTGAGGCATGAACACTGGTGTTAAAACTTACACTGATCACTACTGTCAATGGAGCAGAATATGTGGAATACCAGCTAACTGCTGATCTCTGGGAATGTAAATGGTGTGTGTGTGTGTGTGTGTTGTATCCATGTGTGTATGCATGTGCTCACTCATTTTATTATTTAGTGTATTTCAATAGTACATGAGAACACAAGGGAACATGCCATACATAATTACGCAAAGCCCCATGTACTTTCACATTGCCTGTAGCTTAAGTGGTCACCTGGATGGCACTTTCAGCAACACTCCTGGCTGACTGAAGATAGGATGGTAGCCTGCCTACAAATTCATCTATTGAGTACAGTTTCTTTACTATCCTGAGGAAGTGGGAATACATAGTGGGAAATGGACACAGGAAACATAATGCAAACATACATGAGGTGTTCCTTTAGACTGCCCATACTGCTGGGGCTTTTGGCATTGAAGTCTATGAGGTGATTGTTAAGGACATTTAGTGTCATTGTTAGAAGACTTTGGAGTTCGTCAAAAAGATTTGAAAGCAATGTTCTTTCTGCATTGTCACTTAGATTCGAATCAAGTGGAAGCTTAGAAATACTGTCCAGTAGAGATTCAAGGACTGGTAGCTGCAAGGTGTTAGCCTTGTAGTAGCTGAAGAGAACTGAGAAACGGCTATGTGTGTGTGTGTGTGTGTGTGTGTGTGTGTGTGTGTGTGTGTGTGTGTGTGTGTGTGTGTGTGTGTGTGTGTGTGTGTGTGTGTTGAGAAACTTGTAAATCCTTTCCGCATAAAGCTTCAGTCTAGCCATCTTACATAGCAGTTTGGTGGAAATCACTAAGAGAACGGAACTGAGCATGAAACTTAATAAGGCTTTCAGCAGCTGGATCCATCTGAGCATCCCAAGGTGGTAAGTCCACCTGCTCTCCCTTCCTTTTTGCATCCTAGACAATTGGACTAATTATAAAACCTGGTACATGTCCCCTGTGGGCTACCTCCTTGCTCTCATACAGCACAATTGTGGTCAGCAATGCTCTGTGTTCCTTTAGTCTGCCTGACATGGATTCCTTCTGTGCATCCTGGGGAAAAATATATGTTAATTATGTCAGACCGATCGAGTGAGGCTCTTACTGCTCCACTGATTAACAGCAAGATATGAAGACTTCCTCGCACATGTTTTTCAGAATGAGAGCACATATCCAAATTCTGAATTAAAGCTTGTGAAGGCACTTGTGCCAGGGAATAAATTACTCTTCCCACAAAGCCATCTTCTTTGTGCCTGAGCAGACTATGAAGAAGGCATAATAATGCTCGTGGTGTAAAAATGTGATTTTAAACTTGCTTTCCAATTTTTTTCAACCCTTTCCTAACCACCAGATCTCCACCATTACTTTTCTCTTGGTTCCAAACCTCCACTACCAGACATTCATCAGCAGGCTTCTGAAGGGGTCTTTGAAGGAGTTAAGTGACCATTATGACATTTCATTACTTTTGAATATGCAGTGTTACATGCATTATTATGCTGTGCATGTGTTCATGTACAGTATTTCCATGGGTACTGGTAGGAACTAGCTGCATACTCACAATTCAACACTGTCATTCCATTGAGGGTCAGACTGCTGTGAAGTGGCAAACACCTCCTGGATGAGGCCCTCCTTCTTCCATTCAGTCAGGTTCCTTGTTTGCACTAGTGGATCCTTAATGTGCTGGACTGGTAAAATGCCAAGATTGCAGTACCAGTCTTGGGCACCAGCTGGCATTGAATAGGTGAGTTGTAGCAAATGTCAACACAAATTATTCGTACCCTTTCTTTGAAGTGAGCACTCTGCCCTGACACTGGAACAGGATAGTTTTAAATCTGGCTCCTTTATCTGTGCATAAACAATATGTGTGAAGGTGCCTCTTGTGTACAGAAGAATACTATTCTACACATAAAAAATAAATTAATCAAAAACAGTAACTCAGACATTCACATACACCCTTATACATCCACATCCACACATATCCACACTAGACAAGTTATGCTGGACACACCTTCTTTAGAACTGTGCGCCAGACCTTGCTAGAATCTTCTGCTGACAGTCCAAATGCCTAACATTAAAGAGTGTGCTTCTCAGTGAAATGGTTACAATACCAACTGAGTTAACCTAATCATGTGGTGAATTTTACAACACACACACACACACACACACACACACACACACACACAGCCTCATTCAAAAGACAGCAGAAACTATTGGCATGAATAGCTAATTGTATGCATGCAAATAGCCATCACAATATTGGTTAGCTTATATCAAATCAGCTAAAGTACTATGCAACCATCAAAACTGATGAATGAATATCGATGACATATTTGTTGATTGATCATACAACTATGATATCATAAATGCTTGAAAATTGAGATAATTACAGTTAATACGAGAATGAGACATTGATTTTCGATGTACCTGTAAATAATAACCACAGAAAAAGAGGACCAATAATACCCAGAATTGGACAAATAATATCCAGAAGTGGAACCAATAATGACCCAAATAATGACTGAGGTGAAAAAACAATTTTACCTTATCAATGTATTTTTTCAGGTAAAAGTTGCTCCGTTCTGCTGATGAAATGGCTGTTTCCACAGCAACTTCAACTACATCTGCCAGCTAAAAACAAAATGCCTTTTTAAATTTGGTTACGAGTTTTATTTCCGTGATGGAATGAACTAACGTCGGCTACGTTGAACCAATCATTTTTCCTGTGTTGAATGAGATGAGGTTTGACTACAGGAGCATCAACTTCTTCTCTCTATGTATTTAAGTTGACGGAAGTGGTAGAAAAGACAGAATAAAGTTCTGATCATAGTCAGGTCATATTGGATCTGCTTTATTCATACTACAATGCTAACATAGCACCTTAGGTAGCTCTTCAGACGTCAAGGAAACCTTGTGCTCATATGAAGGTAGCCTTTGGGGGGGTAGAGAAAGGGGCAATATGTGAGCATGACATTCTCATAGCAGGGCTAGTCTCATAGCAGGGCTAGTCTCATAGCAAGGCATGGGGGTGGTAAAATACATACACCTAAACAAACAACAGATTAAAACATGAACGATAATGCACCTATCATTGTTACGTGAGACCACCCCCACCCCCCACCCCCCCTCCCCCATCCCCAGGGCATTGGGAGGGATTTGACCTTTATTAAAGCAAACTGCCCCTGGTTGGGGGTTAATAACCGGTCAAATGTCTATACCACGTGGTCTGATAAAAGGTCAAATGCGTGCCGACTATGTGGTCAGTAACGATATTCACGCGTCAAAATCCCACCTAATCCCGACTTCGCCCCGGGGGGGGGGGGAGGTCTCACGTAACAATGATAGGTGCATAATATGGTAGCCATGCACTATCGGTGAACCGGAGTGACGTTTAAAAAACTGTGCATCTTCATTTTGCATACTGACAGCAATAACCTGGTACCTTATGTACCTTATTAATATGAACGGTCGTGCAATTTGCCACTCACCTTGCCATCTGTCCGAGACAGAAATACTTGCAAATCTTTGTTGTTTTCGTAAGCTCCATTTGAAGACTGGTAGTGAAAGATGGTAATTGCATCGAAGAGTCACGGCCAAATACTTGACATCTGCTTTCGCTCTGGAGGTTTGAATATGTATGCCTGCTTTCAAATTTTTGTAGGAGGGGCTCAAGAACGGTTGCGCATCACGCATGCGTATAACGTTTGGTAGGAAGTTGGCGGGCTAGTGGGCAACAGTTAGAATTGTACATTTAACAGTTTGTACACAAATGGCACAGAGAGGAATTCTGTGAGTGGCCACTGTGGGCAGTTGTCAGCGCACGATCCGCTCTCAGCCGCAGACCTTTCTGTTCCATTGCTTCACGTGCACGCATAGTTTTAATGCTTCACTCGCATGCGTAGTTAGTATTATTAAAGCGTTGTGTCCTCTCCTCAGCTCATACTTTGCAAAATCCGCAAAAGTTCCCGCATCCAAAGACTCGCAGGCGTCCGTTGCCACCCAGCGGTCATCGAAGCTAGAATCAGAGAGTCCCAAAGGTGCGGGGGATAAAAAATCAGAGAAACGCCCCTCCAGGTTAGAGGATGACGACGACACCGAGCAGGATGCATGTCGCCCGCAAGAGAACCAGGGCTCGCCAGTTATGAAGCGAAGGTCGCTCAAGGGTCGAAGAGTGCTTCAAGACAGCGATAACGAGGGCGATGGACAGTCATCGATTGGAAGTGAGTACACGCTGTTTAATTTGGGGAGGGGGACGACTTCTGCATTTTGTATTTTGAGGGAAGGGGAAGATGAGTGGAGGAGAGGGGCATGGTACTAAATTCTGAAAATGTTGTATTGTACACTTTACGTAGATGTGGCCTTGAATTCTGTAACAGGTCAGAAGAGTGCGGTCATTGATACCAGTGGTGTTGATCATCAAAAAGTTAAGGTCAACGGTGACAGCCAGGTGCACAAAGAATGCACAGTGGAAGAGAAGGGAGGTAGAGGGGAAGAAGAGCAGTGTGTAGTGGGGAAGAGGGTTGTTAACGGAAAGAAAGAAGATGAGGAAGAAGATGGCAGGATAAGGAAGCCAGCTAGAGGGCAGAAGAGGCAGCGAATGATGGAAGAGAAGGGAGAGAGTGAAGGGGAAGAAAGAGTACAAGAGTCAGTCGTTGATTTGCAAGACAACATGGAAGTAGAAGAGAAGCAAGGAGATTCCAAGGTGAAGATGGGAGAGGCCCCACCTGACACCTCTGTGGCGTCAATCCTTGGCAACTGTAACACTCCAACAAAGCGACAAACTGGTGAGGAATGGTCAGGTGGGTGTGGTCTGGTAAGGAGTGAGTGGTTCGTGGGGAGTGGCTTGGCGGGGTGTGGTGTGGGAGGGGCCTAATAATTGTGCAGTTGTTTTGTTCATATGTGTGTCATGTAGTTGGTCGCTTTCACTGTTTTTTATTGATCATGAAATTGGGTGCACAGTAAATATTGATATAGTTATAAATGTGTATAATGAAGCTATGTGTAATTTATTAAATTAATAATCTGCACAGGATCGGTATGATGTCATTCAAATAAAGATCTCTCAAAATACATGACATGTGTAGCACATCCAGAGTAGCAAAATTAATTTATCAGAATTTGAACTTGATTTTACACTTGTTGCTTAATAAATCAATCATTAGCTAATTAATGCAGTCTTAATGTGGTTAGATCTGTAAGCCTAGTGATAAAAATGTGGTTTGGATTTGATAATTGTTTGACATTGGTTCAGATATGGGGGACTAACATGATATGCTTTTGTGCAGCCCGTAAACACACAGGCAAGGTTAGTCAGAAAGAACCGGATGAAGTGTGTGGTGTGCCTTTGAAAAAGCCAAAGCTGGAGGAGACAGTGAGGGAGATAGAGGAGGAGGAGGAGGTGGAGCAGGCAGAAATGGAAGAAGAAAAAATAGAGGAGAAAGGGAAAGTTGAAGAGGTAGAAAAGGCAAAAAATGCTGGGGAGAAGAAAGGAAAGGCCGGGAAGGAGAAGGGAAAGAAGAAAATGGCTAAGGGAAAGAAGGAGAAGGCTGGGGAGG